>RJWJ010005305.1:0-69317 GCA_004363605.1 Indri indri
AAAAAAAAAAAAAAAAAAAAAAAAAAAAAAAAAAATACAAACAATGCATGCTAAATGCCAAATGATTGTTATAGCCTCTTAATTTTCAACCATAAACTTCATGAAGAGCTATGTTGCTATTCTGTGTACAATGTACTTTATCACTAATGAGTTGAACTGGTAGAGTTTATTAATTGATTATGTAAAGTAGAGAAAATTTTAAAATGTTGCAATAACATCATACACATATCTAATTTTTGTTTTCCACTGAGAGATATTTGTAGCTAGTGGGAGACACATAACTATGGGTCTGCCTCTAGCTGTGTGTTGTGAATGGAAGTATCATTGGACATGGGCATAAGGGTGGGATAATGTGAAGGAAATAGTAGATAAACTCAAAAGGCACAATGAGTGTTTAGAATGAAGGGAAATTAGGTGGGACTTTGTTGGTCAAGGACATCTTTACAGAGCAGGTGGGAATCAGGTTGAGACTTGAGAGTAGCATTTTACAGGTACATCAAGAAAGGAAGGCTATTCTGAGATGGAGAGCTAATGAGAGGTTGGGTCAGAGTGAACTTATTCAAGATAAAGTGATATTTTTAAAAGACAATCATATGTTGATTTATAGGGCTGAGCCAATGGTTTATTGGGAGAGAGAGACACAATTATAATGGTGATATATAATAAGTGTTTATTAGTGCATCTGCAAAATGCTTGAAAGTACAGAAGAGAATATTAACTCTTTGCAGAATTGGGGTATGCTTTACATATGAGATCATATTTAAAGCAGGACTTGAAGGACGCATGTGAAAGAGATAATAACCAATGTCATGAAACAGGATGTGGCTCTGAGAACATGGCAGCACAAAGAACAGAAATAGCTACATCTATCTCTTTCTTGGGGAAAAAGTCCTTGTGTCAGGGGCAGATGTCTTTTTGTATGGTAGGCTTAAGCTGCCTCCTTTATGTCCACCTGGCACTATGAAAAATAAAGAAAGAAGACAGTCATGGTTGCTCTGAGGAATTCTAACCCTTGTTGCTACAGGAAACATTAACATTGTGGCTGTCTCAAAACAATAGTGCCTGTGGTTTTGGAGGTCTTCCTATCAGAGTCACGCAGGTTGAGCAGGAGGAGATGATGGACTGACAAATTTATCATAATAAAGTTTAGGCATAATTCTTGCACACAGATTTTAGTTTCCTGATTCAACAACTTTGTTGTTTGAGTTGAAATTGTATTAATACATACATACATATATATTCATAGAGATCCAGGATTCATTATCTAAAACTTAAAAATAATGCATGTGTAAGACTATGTGCGTGTGTGTGTGTGTATACATATATATATATATATACGTTTACATATACATACATAAAAGTTTTTTTATATAAAAGTTTTGATGATGAATCCTGTACCTCTATGAATCCATTTAGTATCCTATCTAAAACTATCAAATTATCATGGCAAGTATTATCCATGTTAGTATATAGCTATGTATATAGTATTTAGCATATGTGAGATTTAGTCTGCTAACCAAAGAAATTTAAAACACATAATTATGATTTCATGATTTAGGAGAAATTGGTGTTATGCATTTCTATATACCGCAATCAAAACTTTTAACAGCTTTAAAACTATTGTTAGATTAAATAACATTCAAACAAATTTCTTACTAATAAGAATATGTTTTTAATTCTGATTCTGAAGAACTTCATTGAAATTTATCTTGTTTGGATTTAAATTGTATCTAAAGAATTTAGGTATAATTACTAATTTCTCTAATCAGATCTGGACAAAATTTAATTACTTTCACTTAGTTTACTTCCCCAAATACCTTTTGTACCCACTGCATATTTTATCAATTGCTGACTCCGTTACTCTTTAAGCCTTAATGTCTCAAAATATATAATAAAATTAATTTCTTTTGTAAATTCCAAGTGCTGAACTTATTGTGCATAACCACTTTTTTATTTCAGGCAAATGCAATAGTAGTTATTTAAATTAATACATTCTCCAAAACAAACAGTAAAATATTTGAGCTCATCTCGTTGTGTTGAAGTTGGAGATGGAGTACCATGTGAATTGATTGAGCTGTGTATTAGATTGTTATCATTTCTGAATTTCAATATGTATAAATAATTCATTGCATACCATAAATTTGACCATATTTTATTTAAAGATGTCTTAGTGTCCTTGTTGAAGTATCCTTTGATTAACCATAGGATGTTAACATATACGGCATATATTAAGACATGTCATTTTCAGCAAATTACTTATAATACTATTGTAACTGCAGATTATCTTGTTCTATAGATAGAATTAATAAATTAATGTCAAACAAGTATTTAGTATGTTTATTGTGTATATGTGCAAGTGTGTAATTTTTCTGAATATGAATTAGTATATTTTCATTCGTGGGTAAAATTTTGAAAATGGTATCTTACAAGGGAAAAAATGGCCTGCATTTTCTATCCTACACTATATTTGATGGACTCATCTTTGTATTAATAGTATAATGGCTCTAAAATTGTATAAGATATAAATAACTCAAAAGCGAGGCAAATAATTAGTACTAGTGTTTTCTATTCCATATTTTTTTTACAAAAATATTGCTATACTTTCATAATCTATGTCTAAGTAAAAAGTGAAAGCACCAAACCAGGACATTTACAACAATTGCTAAATGATGCCAAGTGTTGCCACTCATTGTAGAAGTGAAAACCAGAAAGATGAGTGTTTGAACTTACGAAGATAGCTCAGAGTCTTTTGTTAATTTCTGCTCTGACAAGAGTTACAATCAGGCAGCTAAACATGAATGATATTGAAATGGAAGTGCTAGAGAAATCTCTTCATTATATTCATATTAAATAAAAAATTATCTCGGTAATATAGCTTATATATTTATATGTAATTTAATTTTATAGACAAGGAAAATATCTCAGTTTTCTCATCAAGTGGTGATAATAATAGTCAACTCATAATTTGTTGTGATATTTCACCACTGAGTAGGAGCTTTCTAGTGAGCCCTTCTAACCTTTCACCCATTCTCTAAGAGTCACAAGTTAAGTGAAAATGGAGAGAGTTCGGAAGAAACAGGGAAAACATCAATCTTAGGTCAGACTCTCGCTGCTTTCAAAGTAGTAAGAAATGTGAGGAAAGATTTGTGTTTTTTTAAATAAAAAAATTTATTGAAGGAAGTAGGTTATGGTGTTGAAAATTTATCCTTTGGTAAGTAACAATTGTTTATTTATATTGAAGGCAAAAAAAGGTTTTTATGAGCAGAAGTAACAAAAATTATTTAATTTTATGTTGACTAGTTGATCCTGTAAAATATGTCCTATGTTTATAATGTTATGAACAAGTTCATTTAGTAAATATTTATTGACCTTCTAAATTGTGCTGGGGTTTCAGCAGTAAACTAGGCAGAGTTCTTCCGTTCAAGGACTGATTGTCTAGTGGGAGAATAACACCAATAAAATCAGAGCAGATGGAAAGTTTAAGTAGAAAACAGATGTTTCATACAATTTTCTTGATCTTTCTGAGAATTTCAACTAATTCTAACTAATCTTACATCATTGAATTTTAAGTGATTCCAATTAATCTTCTGGTGTTGAATATTTAGGTTATTTCAACTTTTAGTATTTCGCAATAATCCTGAAATAATGGGATGCTCATGAAAGAATAGAATGAAGAAGTCTTCAAAATTATTAGAAAAAATTAAAATGTTTGTTTCAAAACACATAGGATGAAATAAAAATAGTAGCTGTTAAAAATATGTAACAGTGAAGTGGGACAGATTTTTTTTTTTGACAGCTCATTTTTTTGATCCAATTGTTGTATTGGCCAAGGTGCTTTCCGCCAAATTGTTTTCACCCAATTTGTTTTTAGCTACATATGAAGTCAAGAGAGGAGGTTAAGAGAGGATGCTGAAAAGATGAAAAAGGAACCAGGCTATGTGTAAATAATGATTTTTCTATATGGAAATTTTAAAAAATCTAGAGAAGTTATTTTAAAGTGGATTAACAATTATTAAAACTATCCATCTTTTTTAATTCTTTGAATATTAAACTACAAAAATATGTTTAATGCATTTTCACACTTGTAAGAAATAAGGATATTGTTTGGTTGATACAAGACTGCTAATAGTACCTCAAAATATATAGACTCACTCCAAAAAAATTCAGGTTTTTTTAAATTATCTATCCTTGGTGATATGGAATAGGGGAGAAAAAAAAAAAAACAAATAGTTTTTCGTTTTGGCTAAACTAAAAACAAAACGAAACAAAATCCTGTTATTTGTTTTCCTGCTCTTAAGAATCAAAGGACAGAGCTAAAAGACTACTTTTCTTATTAGAATAAGATTCCATTGGATCTTATTCTAACCCACTGTGTGATGGAAAATAAGCTAATATGTTATAATCTGTGATAAATTTTGAAATATCAGGCTTTTTACGTGGAGTTTTAAATGGCTAGTATTATTGTTCTTATATTTGATAGCCATGAAAGATAATTGGCCTTTGCATTTATTAAATACATAAATTTTGACATCCTAATGAGCAAACGATTTTGCTAACAGACAAGAAATGTATTATTTTCTATTTAAGATACGCATAAAAGTTAAAATTACACATTCTTTCTTAATTTAGAAAACATTTTCATTTACCTCCAATCTGCCTAAGCTACTTAACAAAGCTTACCATGAAACAAGAAGGTATTATAAAAATTATTAAGCAAGAAATATATGTGTATATGTACATATTTATTCATTTATAATGTTAAAATCAGTTCTACTTCATGATCATGATAAATCACACACCAGGCTTAACCCATTTTCCCCAGTGATTAATGCAGCACCACTGAGATTTCAGAAGGTTGTTTTCTTAATTTGACTGGCTGGGGAGCATTTTCTCTGTTGAAAAACAGGTGTAAACATCAATACTCAAGATAGAGAGTGATCTCACGCTGTTTTCTGGTGTCTCCAGTGTAGAGGATTCAGCAGGTAGAAGCTACAGACTGAGGAGGGCTATTTATTAGAAGTGAAGAACTAGAAAATGTTTGGTGTGACTCAAAGGCTTTAACTGAGAGAATGACAGGAAATTTTTTAATAGCAAAATAATTTGTCAAACACTTTGAATATATAGGGACTGTGTGACACAAACATGTGAAATCAAACCCCAGCACAGTAATTATAGGTAATTTGGGAACCGTTTCCAATGTCCTCGCTGTGTAAATTAGATGCCTATCCACTTTAGCCAAGATTTGACTCTCTGAGAATCTTACTGAGATTCTCATAGCTTGACACTGGCTATATTATTTCAATATTCTCAGTGCTACTTGTCATATTTTCAGCTAGTTATGAATGAGAAGAAGGAAAATTTGGGCATTAAACACTGAGCTATTCTTTCTGTTTGTTATTGTCTCTGTATTTGAATCTACTATCAACTTTTGGCAACTTGACTAATCATAGATTGGAGATTAAGTGTTACGGTTCAAGTGTATGTTCAGTAATGTCTCCTAGGCATGACATATTAAGACAAATCATAAACCTTTCAGAACATTGGGTTCCATGCTAGTTGACTCAATACTTGTTAAAGACTCCTAGGTACAGCAAAATTGTTAGAAGGCGTTACCAGCTAATCAGGGTAAGAATTGCAAAACTCTAAACTGTACATTAACATCATTTGTGAGAACAGGATAAGCAAAATAACAATAATAACAACAATTGGCTTCTTTTGTTTGTTTCTAAAGATTGCTCTCATCCTATTTCCTATCAGTAAGTTTTTCTAAAGAAAAACCGTCAAAAAGCATTTAACATGCATATATCCATCCATCGTTAACATTTTGTTAATCTTATATGGTGGTATTTGTGTTTATTTCTGTATATGTCATTTCTTTGTTTACTTCTTTGACAAAGCATGTCATTTTTTGTTTTATCTATATGTATTTTGCTACTGCATGTCAAACTTTTAAATGATTCAGTGAACAAATGAATTCTTGTCATTTTAAATTTCACTGTAAATATTGCAGACCACCTGCTTATTCTCAAACATTGCTCCAAGTTTTTGTTTTGTGTTGGAGCATGAAAAAGAAGTGAAAAAAAAATGACAGGAACTGTGTGGTACAGTCAGTTGTGTACCTGATATTCTGTTAAAACCTGTTAAAGTTAAACCTAAATAAGTATTTATAATTTGAATCATTTGTGTTTCTCTTTTGTTTGCATGATATGATTTTGTTTTATATTTTGTTTTTTTCCACTCACCAGATGTTCCCAACACTTTGCTTCCCACTACTATCATCCCCTCCCTTACCACTGCAACAGTCACAACCACTGTAGCCATAACAACCAGCCCAACCACATCTGCAACAACCAGCAGCATCAGAGGTACAGTATGATTCTTTGTTATGGCCTGGAAAGCACATTAAATGGAGCTTTATAGAAGTTTTTTACAAGGGTAGAAAACTGAGATTCAGTTTTATCTAATTATAAGAAGTAATCATCACCTAAAATACTATCAGTTAGGGTTGTCAGAATAGAATATGAAATAAGATTGTACATTTTAATTTTTTTACTGTCACTTATGACTATTTCAAAAATATTCCAGAATGTAGATTAAAAATATATGGTGCTGAACAGCACTGAACAAAATTAAAATGTGAATATGCGACACAATTTTTGCCTTGTCTTGAAATGCATACAAAGAAATAAGATATTCAAGGATGCAGAGGTAGCTTTTGCTTTGTTAAGATCCTAGTGTAAAGTTAATGACTAGCTATTCCTCTGCTACTAGCTTAAAATACCATGTTGAATTTGTTCTAAAATTGGTATAGTCCATGAAGTCATTATAAACTATGCTCTACATAGAACTTTCAAGTAAATGTTCAACATATGTATCATCCTAAAGTGATTTGCTAAGTGAGTCTATTTATTTTCTGAATAGAATATTCTAAAAGTAAATGTAGAATCGGCCAGTATTTGAATTGATATTTGGCTCCATAAATAATTTCTGATATCAACGGACAAATAAACACTTTTGTTTCAAGGAAAGCAACCCTTGAAAGAATTGAGGTATCTTTAAGGGCAAAAGAAATAACTGTGTTATGGTTGAGAAATATGAAAAGCATTTCTGAGCAGTCATTATGTAGCTAGCTAGTAGTTGATGAAGAAATAAAAACAAGTTTTAAAGGCATTATAGAAAAAGATGCTTTAAATTTAATTTCTACGTAAGCAGTGTTCAGAGAAAATTTTGTCGTATTTAATTCTGTCTGTTTCCTACTTATATGTGTTTTGTGTCACTTTGGCTATACTAATATGTGTTAAACTTAACAATTAACTTGAAATTCATGGGGACTTTACATTATTATATACAATTAAGTTGTACGAAGGCTACGGTTAGCATTGTTTTTCTTCACTTGTAAAAGTTGTTCAATTAGACTTTCTTTCTTAAGATTTTTATTAATTTTTGATATTAGATTGAGTTGCTAGCTTTGACTTAACTGTTGTAATAATCTTTCTTTTTCTTGTTCCAGAAAAAATTCTAATGTCTGATAATTGTCAATTTTTAATAATCATGTCAACTATATTATAAAATGTATAATATTGATAACTAAATACATTTGATAGTAGAAGTTATAAGATTTCCTAGAAAGACCTAGGTTTATTTTTGTATAACTGAACAAACTTTATTTGAGCTACAGCTACAAATGAGAAACATTTGAAGATATTTCTCATAAAAATTTATGTAAAAATAGAAGAGACATAATAAAATAATAAAAATGAAAAATAAGTTAAAAAAATCTTTATGATATTATATGAAATAAAAGGTGTCTAAAGTTCTACTTTAATTTGTTATATTCTGCAAAGATTTTTACAAACAGTAATTCAATTTAACAATTATTACATAATAACAAAATTTCTATGAGAATATTAAGTTCTGACTGTATAAACAAATCACTTTGACAGAAAAAAAGGGAGGTGTATTGACTTATTTTTTAGACCCATTTGTAACACAAAAGACTAATAATAAATTATTCTGTCCTTCTTCAACAAATATTTATTGAGTACATGCTATATATATATATAGATATAGATATAGATAGATAGATAGCGCAATATACCAGGCCCTGAAATTATGAAAATTATTTTTTGTATCTAAAATCACCAGCAATCAAATTAATACATTTACCCCCCAAAATACATGCTTGTGCTTAATCTTTAGTGAAAGGTATTAATGTTTTGGTGGGAAAACCTTGCATCTGTCTTTTGTTTCTCTGAAAATAAATATATATTTGTGTGTATATATATATATATTTTAATATTCTGCTTCAATGGACATATATATGGGTGTGTAGGTATCACACATACCACACACACACACACACACACACACACACACACACACACACACACACACACTATCAGGGACTAAAATAAGAGAAAAATATTTTATTTTACTTCAAAGTAAGTTAACATTTTATATTATTTTGCATTGATCTTAAGTGGAATTTGTACTATGACATTTTAATTAGCCTATTAAAATGAAATCAGTTGTTTTGTTTTTCAGGTAAATTTACATTTTTTTTTTCAGTTTTCCTAGTTTTCATGTTTTTCTTAATTTTACACCATAGACACTTAAAGTGATTAAAAAGAATTAATTTTTTCCTTATACACAGAAATAAACGACTTCAAATAAGACTCATGCATGCACACAAAGTACATGTAAACCAATCCCTCTTTTTTTACTTAAGGGTTGAAAGGTAAATTTTTAGATGGCACAAAAATATGTAGAAATAAATTATTTTGTAAGCTTGACAATTCATATTATATATTTTTTAAGGAAAAAATACTAGCACTAATATTGAATGTTAGCCTAATGCCCATTTTTCCTTCTATCTTCAACAAACATCTGGGGATCAGGGAAGTTACCAAGCTCACCTGCATCATTAATATTCTAATTTATTTTTGACAGGGTGGAGGATTTATTCAGTACAAAAACAATGCTGAAAATTTTACACTCTATTCCTTTTAAGTTATGCAACAGTCTTTTCTTTGTGCATTATCTATGAAACTATAGATTTTAGATGGAATTATATTTGAACAGAATTCATTTATTTATAAATTTGTGAAAGATGGCTAAAATTATGTGTAAGAGGGGATTATAATAAGAATATATTGCCTGAAAAAGCTGAGAACTAAAGAGAAGAAATATTTTCAGCCTGCAATTTTTTTAGTTGATTTACTTCATCCCTTTCTCTTATTCAATAATTTGAAGTAAATTCAATATATTTGCTTTTTTTAGGTTTAAATTGCATGTCTTCAGATTTCATAAACTATAGCACTTATGTTCATATATTTAACAAATGATCACAAATGAATCACTGATAATATCTACATTTACACTTTTACAGCTCCTATTATTGCTGAATTTTCCATCCTATGATATGATAAATATCCAATTTAAAATAAATTTAGAGAATCAGTTATATCTATATTAAAAATCAAGATGAATTAGAGCAAAAGAAACTGTTTTAAAATCATTAAAGTCATAATCTTGAGAATTCCCACATCTCTTCAGTTTGTGTCTAAAATGTATCCTGTTGGGAGGAAGAGGAACTTCAACCACATGAAGTAAAAACAAGCAATTAGCAATGTCCTATTACAAATAAGGTGTTAAAATACAGAGAAGGGAACCGGCTTGAGCAGTCTTGGGGAAAGACAAAGAATAAATGAACCTCAGAGAAATCTTTGGGTATGAGTTTTTGTTCTTTCGTTTGCAAGATCTTTGGTCTTGAACAGTGAACCAAATTAAATCTCAGTGTTTTTTCATGAGAAGAATGAGAAGCATTTAATTCTCAGGGTCTTGAGGATTAGATAACATCTAGAGTTATGAAAACATAATCAGTACTCAATATATGACAGAATTACTCTTCATTCTTAGTAAAACAAACATGTTTACATATAGTAGAATAACACAATTAATGAAATGGTAGGCTTTTACCTTATAAGTAATTATAGTTTTGCCTGCATCTTTAATATTATAAGTAATTATGGTTTTAATTCTAGCAAAATTCTTTGGTGTTAATTCACTGATTATTTTTTAATTTCCAAATTTGTTTTGATTGATAATATGGAAAAAATTAGTTGAAATGGTACTAGAGCATACGGAACCCGTATACTTTTTCTATCTACCATCTATCTATTCTTCCAAGTATAATAGTTTATAAACTTTCCATGAAGTTTAAAATATACTTGATTTATATCACTTTAATTCTGTTTTAGGAAACTGTAGGATTTTTTTGAGACAGTGGCCTAATTAACCTTATCATTCAGAAGATATATATTTATATATGTACTTATAAACATCATTTTTTTAGTTCACTGTAATAATTTTTAATGAATTAAATATAATAATTTATAAAATGGTTCCAAATTACTTGACATGATTTCTAGTATAAGCATTATTTTACTATTTGATGTTTAATTTAATAGCATTTTTCATTTTTATTATATAATATTAATTTCATAAAAACCAAGTAATAATCTAGTAATCTTTAGTATCACTCTCATTTTATAGATGATAATATTGTTATTAAAAATTCAAGAGACATGTGAGATATAGTGACAAATACAAGTGGCTATGTCTATTTATTATGATTTTTGTAAAATAAGAATTCACAACTTAACCTTTTATACTTAAGACAGGAAAACTCCCGGATTACTACTTGATATCTGTTTCTTCCCATGCAAGACTCTAAATGTGCCAAATGTAGAGATAAGCCATTATATAGATATAAGATGATATCCAATATACCCTCTGTCCTATTACTAAGAGTGTGTTCAAATATATCATACATTTCAATACATCAGATAGGAAAAATTTCTCAAAATAGTGGTTGAATTATTTATTCAATCCATGTAAAAATTCAAATAGTTGTTGGTTCACACACTGATTTGGTTTAATATCAGATTTTGAAATGGCAAAATTATTATTTATCTAATAATTTCAACAAATTGATTAATTATAATGAGGTTAATTGCAATGAAATTTTAGTTCAAAATGATACCACAACAAAATCCGAAAGATTTCCTTTTAATTTAAGAGATCAAATATTATCAAACTATCTAAAACCAGAGTAATACCAATGAAACTCACAAAATTTAAAGACATATACTTCATTCTTCACAATTTAATTGCACATTAATTGTCTTGATCTGCTTGGGATGCTATAACTAAGTATCAAAAACTGGGTGGCTTATAAACAACAAATGTTTCTTTCTCACAGTTCTGGAGGCTGCACAGTCCAAGATCAAGGCACAAACAGATTAGGTGTCTGGTGAGGGCCAGTTCCTCACAGAGGAAAACTTCTACCTGTATCCTCACATGGTGAAAGGGGCAAAGCAACTTCCTGCAGCCTCTGTTATAAGGGTGCAAATCATATTTACGAGGACTCCACCCTCGTGATCTAATCACCTCCCAAAGGACCTACCTCCTAATATCATTACCTTAGGAGGTAAGGATTTCAACATGTGAATTTTGAGGAGGACACACACGGTCAGACCACAGCATTAATTTCATGCCACATGTTTAAGAAGGTAACATTAAGTAAAATGTTTCAAGCAATTCATGTAGAATAGAATAAATTTTAGCACACATCTGGAATAAATATAGCTCCAGTCTAGAAATTATAGGCCCATAATTTTTAGCCCATATGATACCATTTTACTTTTAAATCATGTCAATCATAAAACTTAATTATTTAAATGTATATGAACTTAGGGATTTGTTTGTATCCATATAATCCTAAAACATTACTTTCTGAAAGAACTTAATAAGTGGCTACTTTTTCTTTCTAAAGACTTTTTAAAGCAATCTTAATGAATTGTAAAAAACATCATATACACAAAGTTGAGTTATATAAACTGAAAGTAAAATTTGCTTAACTATTTGCCTTATACCAGAATAGAGAAATAGAGGTGAATTGTCAAATTCTACTCATAATTAATGTGGGCATTGTTAATGAGCCACAATTGTCTAAGATGTGGATTATGAAAGAGTATTATTCACATGCAGATTCCTTTACTTTAATAGTTGTTTCATTTCCCTGACTTCGAAATAAAATAAGCTAAATTAAAATAAATGCAACATGACACATATGTACTTCAAACTACTGTCTAAAGCATGTATTTCATTAAATCAGATTAAAAAGCAATACTGATCTGGTCTGACTTCTATTCTCTAGCTCCTTTACATCAAAAGAAAATCTAGTCTATCATTTTTAAATTTCTATTTGGCTTCATTAATGTGTCCCCTCTTTCCCTTTTTGGTGTAGATGCTTCAAAAAAAGAATACAAAACAATAAAGAAACATTTATCAAAATAAAAGAAAAAGAAATCCAGCACTGAGAAGGAATGAATGGAGTAAAATTATTATACTTCCGAGTTAGTCACTATAAATGTACTCAAATAGAGCATTTGGAATGATAGAATATATCATCTTGACATACTTAAATCCCAAAGAGTGCAAATCAAGAAGTTGTTTATGAGCTTTTATTATGAGTGTTTAGCTATTAAAAATCTTTCTGGTTTTATTGTTGGTAATAAAACACAATTTTCACAGCCTTGTGTGCTTTTAAAAATTAAGTGTCAATATGTTGGGTTTTTTTTTCACTTGACAAAAATTAAGTAATAATTCGGTATCCAGATGGTCCATATAGAAAAACCTGCTTATCTGCAAAAAGATTAAATTCTATATTTAGGCTGTAACTGTAGCTAAATTTCCATTAGTCTTTTAGAAAAACAAAAATTATTATATGAGGTTGACTCAGTTTTAAAGTTAAGTATCTAAAACATAGTTCATAATGAAAACAAGAAACAAAATATACTTACTTGGAAGGAATGAGCAATATGTATGCTCTATAGTTGGAGGCACATTCAACCTTCTTGCACGTACCATATTGTTAATGCTCGTGGATTGGCTGTGGGCTGGATGTGGGTAGGAATGCTAGCTGGGGGTCCAGGTTTTTTTCAGTCAGCTATGGACCTAAACATTTGAATAATTGCAACATGTCAAGTTACGTTATTCCAAGTTAGCACAGAATGCTAAAGTGATTCTATTTTAGTAGACCTCATTTGGAATAGGAAAACATTATCACCAGTAATATATAACTATTTCCAAAGCTAAATGGAGCATTTACCTTTGACTTGCATGAAGTTGAACTCTGGCAAAATTTCAAAATCTTTAAATATTTACTTATTTATTTGCAGCCTTTGGGAAATATTTAGGAAAAACCTGTATTCATATTTTTTTCCAATATCACCTATCAAGGGAAGAAGAACATTTGCTCTGTTCTGTTTTCTAAGGGCACTCTTATGGCTTATACATTTTAAAACATGAAACATTTTTAAGAGTTTCATTTTAAGCTTCTGTATTTCTTTTGCTTACATCAATTTAAATGGAAATCTCTGTTCCATTAGTTTACATCTCTTTTAAGTGAACAGGTCTACTAATACAGTTTTTATTTCTATGCATTTAGAAGTGTCCTAATTGATTTTATAGTAATAATTCTAGATTTAGTATAATCTAATAATATATACATATTTCCTGCAAGTAACCTCTAAGAAAGAAAAACATGTTACTTAGTATCATTTTATTGAATTCATTTTTATATAATGTGCATATTCATATAAATAATAAACTAAATTGTTTCATAATTTCAGAAAGTGCCTTGCTTATAAAATATTGAGACTAAAGTGAGTTACATTTTATTGGAATACTAATCATTTTTATATTTTAAATGCATGTCTACATGTATGAATAAATGTATTTCTAGAATATCTCTAAAATTATTTTGAAATCATTAATAAACTAAACTGGTTGTATCTTTCTTACTAACCAGTGAATTAAATTTATGAGCTGCGCCTTTGAAGCTGAAAAGATTGCTGGCACTGCCCTTGCTTCTTTGACACTCCACATGAAACACAGTTAATAACCTCCCGTATAAGCTTGGTGAAACACAGAATTGATACTAATTACGCCAACTTTGAGATAGAAGGTGACCTTGACTTCAGCTAGAACTTTCTGCCAGGCCAATAAATAAGAGCAAATGCCACAAAGCGTGACTTCTGAGAAGGGTCTAATACAATCTATTAACTTTGGGGAGTTCATGGAATTGCAATAAGTGCTCAGATAATTGTAATATTTTAAAACATCCCCTGCTTCAATAATATAGTAGTTTCCTATTTCTCTAGACTTCAAATAGTCTCTCATTAGCTTTCTACACTTATTTAAATTAAGCTGTGGCCAGAAAATTAAAACCTACTTGATGCAAAGTGTGTATAAGGTGACAACGAGACAAGGAGACAGATTTTTCTGAATCATTTCTGAAATATGTACATAATACTTATACAATTTTACTACCAGAACTGTTTATGGTGAAGCTATGACAACACTGTTTCTTAAATGAGAAATGTCTTTATAAAGTGATTGAGAAAAACGACTAAGAAAAAGCAGTTGTCCCAGTAAGTCCACAGGTTTAAACTGTTACAAAAAACCTGTCAAGACCAATGAAATGTAGCAATTTCACTGTTAAACTCAAACTAAAAATTTGAATTTAACAGCTTATACAAGAGTCAATAAGGTTACATAAATGCTAACAGGTGAGTAAAAACATAAACTTTCTTCATCAGTATTGTTTAAAGAATTACATTAGTGTTGCAGGAATTCTGTTCAAAACGTTTAGTGTAATAAATGGAAATACCCAATTTAAGTCCAGTTATTTTTCATCTTAAAAAAAGAAATGGACTTAAATTTTCCCAGAGCTATTTTCATTACTCACTAGTAAACAAAGAATGGTGAGCAATGAGTGTTTAAATGGGAAAAGACAAAGCAACTGTGAACTAACATAAGGAATTACATTAGACTCTTTGAGAGACATATTTTTTCAAAAGCCTTTGCACCAAGTTTGATGTCTAAAAATCCGATTTTATGACAAAGAAGTGTAATGCTGTTCTGGAGTAGTCTCAGTTAAACTGGGTAAGGTACTATGGTCTTAATAATTTTTTTTTTCTTTTTCATTAAAGCCATGTTCTTTAAATATTAATTATATGCTCCTTCCCCCGTAGATAGTGTGTTACTCAGGATATTAGCAGGAAACTAATTGGCAGTCTCCAAAGGGTGTAGCCAAAGAATGTTTAATAAGAAGGCTTTTAACAGAAGTATGGGCAGAGTTTCGAGAACTGATAAAGTATGGAGAAACACAAGAGAACACAAGAGAACAGTAAGATGCTATTATCAGCACTAGACCAAAAGAGTCAAAGGAAGTAAATGGAGTTGTCCTAACCAGAGAAGAACTGGAGCCAGAAATGGTACAGCTTAAAAAGAGCAGTAGTCAAAGAAGGACGCAGCTGGTATTAGAGCTTCAATAATGTGAGGACATTGGGGGTGGGGGAATTAAATATCAGACCTCTTTCATTTCCTGACTTCTAATACCCTCTGAATCTCTCCAAAAATCAGAGACCAAGGAATATGCATGAAGCAATGCAGAAAAGTCAGCCTCCCAGGGCACAGAGCAGGGCAAAACAGGATGGAGGATGGATTTGGGAACCAAATGGAGAATGAAGAAACAAGATACATGTGCTTCAAATACACCATCTAATTTGTTTACTCAGGGTGGTTAGATGTCAGATTTTATTTTAGTTTTAGATTTCTTTCATAGGCATGTATTACAAAACTAAAATAGAAAACTAGTAACAGAGTTAGTAATGGTGGTAAATGGCAGCCCTCACAATTCACTTTACTGCAGACAGTCCCTGCTGCAATGGTTCGATTTAAGATTTTGAGATTTAAGCATGGTGGAAAAGCAATATGCATTTAGTAGAAACCACACTTTGAGTACCCATGTAATCATTCTGTTTTTCACCTTCAGTACAGTATTCAATAAATTACATGAGATACTCAACACCTTATCATAAAATAGGCTTAGGGTTAGGAGATTTTGCCCAAGTGTAGGCTAATATTAGCATTCTGAGCAACTTTGAGGTAGGCTAGGCTAAGCTATGATATTCAGTAGGTTAGGTGTATTAAATGCCTTTTCAACTAATGATAGTTTGAACGTAACAAAAGTTTTAACTGGGCATAACTCAATCATAGTTTGAGGAGCATCTGTGTGTAATTTCCTTTTCCAGGCTACAAATGAGAAGAGACAAACACTCTAGATGGTAGAGGAGCCATTATAAAACTTGATAGGGCTGGCTTTGTTACTAGATACAAAAAAGTCTAAAAAAACCCAAAAAACTGTTTTTGTCATTTAAATAACCCACTTTCCAAGAGGATGCATTTGAATTTCGATGTGAGGAATACCCCATCTAATTTGTTGAGTAGTGAGACATTCCTCTTTTAAAATATTCTCAAATATACTTGTATGGATGCAAGCTATTTCTTTTCATTCAAAGTAAGTGCTTTGAGAATCTTGGCTGCAAGAGGAAAAAAGTTCTAAAATGAGATAGTAGTAAATTAATAAAAACTAATACAGATATATCCTATGAATTTTCTATTAAAGGAATTTTAGTGTCACGTGTAAGTAATTTTTATTCCCGAGATAATAGCTTTTCAGAAAATAAAATCATTTTCTTGAGAGAAGATTTTAGAAACAGCAATTATAGTTCTTAATATATAGCATGATTTACCTGTCTTTGATGTTTTTAAAGTAAGAGTACATTTTTAATTCAGTTAGGTTGACAGATAGAAACCGTGTAAAATAAGAACAATTTAGCTTGCTTTTACTCTGCGGTATACCTGTTTATCTATATTACAGTTTGTGTCCTCTGCATTTTATGACTGACAGATCATAAAGTTTTCTTCAGAGTGAGATTTTAGAACAGTTTCTAAAAAGTCTAAGAATGGTAATCTAATTTTCTGATATTTTTAGATACCTTATCCCCCAGCCCTAAGAGTTAACTGGAGCACTGCTTCTCAAAATTCTATTTTAGGGAACTAAAATGCAAATCTTCATACACTTTTCTCTTAGTCCTGCCAAGTTAAATCCAGATATATTACAACTTGAGTTCAAGTCAAAAGAAAAGAACATGCAAATGAAAGGGAAGTTCTAACAGTTCATTTTACTTCCTTAAATTTGTGTTTTTCAATTTCTCTATTGAATATTTGACAATATATAAATATAGGATTTTTCTATGTTGCTATATCAATGTGGTATTTATAAAGTATCTTTTTAAACGAAATGAGGCTTTACTAAAAACTAAAAATAGTATGAAGCACAATATAAATGTGTACTTACTGTTTCACTGCTTAACAATGAGTACCATATCTGAACTCAACACGAGATATTGAAAGCAATTTCTGGGGGCACAATAGTTGGTGTCATCCTGATTTAGCTTCTGAGCATGTGGTCTTGAACAAGGCAATTCATCTCTACATGCTCCAGTGGTCTGCATGAATTCCAAGTTGTTTCTCAATTTTTGAATTCTGTAAAATGTGATCTGCATGTTTGAGTCCTTCGTTAGGATTTCAGGGATGAGTATACTTTTCTTTTGTTTTTCAATCAGAACTTGTAGATAAATCATTTTGCCATTTGAAGTGATTTAAATGATTTCCTTAACATAATTCCACACTCCTAACTCATTTATGTTAGAAAATTCTGAAAAGCTAAAAGACAAAAGACGAATTATTGTACTCTAATCACAGTGTATGGCCTTTTTGTCACTGTTGTCTGGCCACATGCCCATCTCTTTTCCAATCACTTCCATGTGTACAGTTATTTCTCTCCATTGTTTTCTCTTACAAAACTTCACATACCTTAAAATGATTCTTTCTGTAAAACTTCCATCTTACCTTATGGTACTAAAATAAATATTGAGTTCTGGCCATGATGTTCTTAAAATTAATCTATGTTATCCATTTTCACAGTTCTCTGAGTCCAGGTCTCTGCATATCAACCACATCATAGCTAAATGAATGTTCTCAGCTTAAACAAACATTCTGATACTGTTCTGTTGGAATTTAAGACTGAATCATTTTGATTGAATCAAAAAAGTTATAGAAAAATAAAATGGCTAAGAGCATGGCTTCTAGACGCATATTATCTGGGCTCTTATTTCCACTTTGCCACCTATGAGTAGTGAGACCTTACTTATCTTTGCCTCGGTTTCCAGATTTAAAAACTGCAGGTGATAATAGTATCAACCTTATAATACAGCTTTTAAAATTAAATATGTTTGTGCATTTAACTTGCTTAAAACAATGCCTGCCTCACAATAAATATTGTGTTAGTTTTTAAAACAATTATTCATAATTTTCTTAAAAGTCACCATCCAAACAATACAAGATAAAAATGACTTTGTTCTTTTGTGAATGCCAACAAGATTAACTAGCAACTGCTAGGTGAAGGCTATAATCCATAGTAGATAGACTATTCTTTAAAGTCATGCAAGTTTTCTTTGAAATCTAAAATTTATGAATATATGTCAATTGATTTAAAGTGAGTAGTTAAGTGTGGCACAATATGCCACTCCAAAAAAAAAATGTCATTTTGACATAAAAATTATTTTGAATTGAAAACACCTGAAAAACAGAAGATATAAATGAGACACTGACTTGCCCCTTTCTCCCTATACCAGAAGAAAAGAAACATTCTACTACCAGAGATAGAAGATTTATGTCCATGTGAAAGATGCCCTCCCTTGTAGCAGAAGAAAAGAAACATACTTGTCACTAGAGACTAGAAGTTGAGAAAAATCTGTACAAATACATCTTTTTAAAATAACTCTTATCTTCCTTAATCTCCCCATACATTTTGGTTATTTTTTGTTTGTTACCATTCTTTTCTTCAACCTACTATGAAAGCATTTGGGCTTTGCCATTTCTCTGGGTCCTCTTTTACTTATGAGGACTTCCATGTACATGTAAAATAAAATCTTTATGCTTTTCTTCTGTTACTCTGGTTTGTATCAACTTAATTCTCAGGACCAGTTGAAGACCTTAAGAAGGTAAAGGTAAAGTTTTGCCTCTCCTTCAGTATGATAAAAAAGAATCTCATAATTCCTAATTATTCAATTCAATCAGATCAGTCACCAAATAAATCAAAAGCATAATTTTTAAACAAAAGGAATCCATTTTATAAGTAATATTCCTTACCAAATGTTAACACAGGTATTGCAATGCATAAGTTAAAAGAATGGTGTTCAGTGTCAAAAATATCTAGTTTAGAATCCAGGTGAATGACATGCCAGTTATACTTTAAGCTTTAGTTTCCCCATCTCAATAATTTACTTGTAAAATTACTATAGGCATCAAAATATATGACGATTCATATTTTTGTCATGGTCATAATATGTGTGATATTCTAAATATGGGGAGCTATTATTATAAAAATATGTTGATGCTGTATATTTAGCTTCAATAATTTAGATTTCTTGATATTAGGTGACATTTTTAATGTTAAAATACATTTTGTTGTCATTCAATATAATTAATTTATAAATTTAATATTCACCATTGATATATTGGCCTGTGAAGGCACTTAGCTTAAAACAACCCATTACTAAATCCAATTGATTAAAATATATTTAAACTCCTCCAGTAAATTAAGGAACTATGTGAAATATTTGGGATGTTAATCTAAAAACATTCAAGATTAGACAAGCATATCACATTATTTTGTTAAATTATAAAAAAATTAACCCTACTAATTTAAAATATTTTCATATTTTTTATATTAAATGATTGTTCATCACAGATAAATTAGTTTTTTAAATGTTAAGCTAAATAAAAGATTGTTCCTTATCCTACACTCTTGAGATAGACAAACTCTGCTTCATTTTGCAAATATTCCCACAGAGATTTTATTTTAAATATATTTATGTATATTGCTTATACAAAAATTATTTATGTGAAACATACTATTTTGCATTTTCTTTATCACTTTCATATTATGATTATCTTACTATGTCGATAATTATAATTCCACATCTCCTTTAATTTTTTATTGAGTTTAATTGACCTTCCTCTAAATATGAAAATGCTAATATAAAGGAGTAATACTATTTCTATAAATGTATAAGAATTATAATTTTCATAACAATTTTTTGCAGTTAGGTATTAAACTATAGCAAAACACTAAAGTACAAGTAAACTTATGTTTCCAAATATATATTTAAAATATAAGCATACCTCAGAGATTGTGTGGGTTAGGTTCCAGACCACTACAATAAAGTGAATATGGTAATATGTGAGACATTCGAATTTTTTGGTTTCCCAGTGCATGTAAAAGTTATGTTTACACTATACAGTAGTCTATTAAGTGTGCAATAGGATTATATCTAAAAAAAACCAATGCACATACCTTAATTAAAAATACAATTATTGTTACCAAATGCTAATGATCATATGAGACTTTCAGGGAGTTGTCTTTTTGTGGTGGAGAGTCTTGCCTCCGTTTCAATGGTAGCTGACTGATCAGGATGGTGATGGCTGAAGGTTAAGGTGGTTATAACAGTTTCTTAAAATAAGACAACAACAAAGTTTACCGCATTCATTTATTTCTTTCATGAAATATTTCCCCTTAGCAAGTGATACTGTTTGGCAACATCTTACCAACAGTAGAACTACTTTCAAAACCAGAGTGAATCCTCTCAAATCCTGCTACTGCTTTATCAAATAAGTTTAAGTAATATTCCAAATCCTTTGTTGTCATTTCAACAATGTCCTCAACATCTTCACCAGGAGTAGACTCCATTTCAAGAAATCACTTTCTTTGCTCATCCATAAGAAAGAACTCCTCATCGTTAAGTATGATCATGAGATTTTGAGCAATTTAGTCACATCTTCCGGCTCCATTGTTAATTCTAATTCTCTTGCTTTTCCGCCACATCTGCAGTTACTTCCTCCACTGAAGTCTTGAGCCTCGAAGTCATCCATGAGGATTGAAATCAATTTCCTCTAAACTCCTGCTAATTTTGATTTTGATGTCTCTCCAAGAATCACAAATGTTCTTAATGCCATCTAGAATAATGAATCCTTCCAGAAGATTTTCAATTTACTTTTCCCAGATCCATCAGAGGAATCACTATCTATGGCAGCTATAGCCTTACAAAATGTATTTCTTAATAAGACTTGAACGTCAAAATTACTCCTTAATCCATGGGCTGCAGACTGGATGCTGTGTTAGTAGGCATGAAAACAACATTATTCCCTTAATACATCTCTTCAGAGCTCCTGAGTGACTAGGCGTGTTGTCAATGTGCAGGAATATTTTGAAAGGAATCTTTTTTTCAGAGCAGTGAGTCTCAGCAGTAGGCTTAAAATATTAGGTAGAACATGCTTTAAACAGATGTGTTATCATCTAGGTTTTGTTTTTCCATTTCTTGAGAACAGGCGGAGTAGACATAGCCTAATTCTTAAGCATCCTGGGATTTTGAGAATGATAAATGAGCATTGGCTTCAATTTAGAGTCACCAGTTGCATTAGCCCCTAACAAGCGAGTCAGCCTTCCCTTTGACACTTTGAAGCCAGGCATTGACTTTCCCTCTCTACCTATGGTAGTCCTAAATGGCATCTTCTTCCAATATGAGGCTGTTTTGTCTACACTGAAAATCTGTTCTTTGATGTAGCCACCTACATTGATGATCTTAGCTGGATCTTCTGGGTAACTTGCTGCAACGTCTTCACCAGCACTTGCTTCACTCTGCACGTTTATGTTGTGGAGATGGCTTCTTTCCTTAAACCTCATGAACCAACCTATGCTAGCTTCACACTTTTCTTCTGCAGCTTCCTTCTCTCTCTCTGCCTTCGTAGAATTGAGGAGAGTTAGGGCTTTGCTAACTTTGGCTTGGCTTAAGGAAATGGTGTGGCTGGTTTGATCTTCCATATAGATCTCTAAAACTTTCTCAGTATTAACAATAAGAATGTTTTGCTTTCTTATCATTCGTGTATTCACTGGAGTAGCACTTTTAATTTCCTTCAAGAAAATGTCCTTTGCATTCACAACTTGACTACCTATTTGGTGCTAGAAGCTTAACTTTTATCCCATCTTGGCTTTTGACATGACTTTTTCACTGATTTTAATCATTTCTGGCTTTTGATTTAAAGTAAGAGACGTGCAGCTCTTCATTTCGGTTGAACATGTAGGGGCTTATTAATTGGCCTAATTTCAATACTGTTGTGTCTCAAGGAATAGGGAGGCGTGAGGAGAGGAAGGGGCAGGGAGCTGGGTGGGAACGGCCAGTCAGTGGATCAGTCAGAACACATACATTTATTGATTAAGTTCACCTTTCTGTGTGGGCATGATTTGTGGTGCCTCAAAACAATTACAATAGTAACATCAGAGATCAGTGATCACAGATCACCATAACAGATATAATAATAATGGAAAAGCTTGAAATACTGGGAAAATTAACAAAATGTGATACAGAGACATGAAGTGGGCACATGTTGTTGGAAAAATTGTGCTGACAGAATTGCTCAATGCAGGGTTGCCACAACCCTCCTTCCATTTACAAAAAATACAATATTTGCAAAGCAGTCGTGGTTGTAACTTTTTAGAGTCCAAGACAATTACAATATCCAATGAACATTGTGGTAAAATAATATTTTACCTATTTACTTAGTGGAGTAATTTAACCAAAACTCCATATTTTAATAAAATATAAATATGTCAATAATTTATTATTCAGTACATGATAAAATATACAGATTTTGGAAAGTTCTTATTTTTTAATAATCACACTAGTATTGATTTACAAATAAAGCAAGAGATCTACATTGTAATCATGATGGAAAATTAGTAAAAATGATTTACCACATAATATTAAAGCATTCAACCTAAAACTTTATTCTTGCTTAAGTGACAGTCAAGATAATATAATGATATATTTATCACATGCTCAGTTTATCTGCCACATTATCTCTGAATAATTTTGCATTTATTTGGAAAATTAAGAATAGTAGAACAGAATGATAGAAGCAAACTTCAAAGCCATACAGCCTATCTTCTCCCCCATATTCTAGGTGAGGAAATGGAATTTCAGAGAAAAGAATAGAGTAACTTATGACTGTACCCCATTTGATGCCATAGCAAAGCCTAAAACAATATTCTGTTGAATCATCTTTTTCTTCCAGAATGATCCAAGACAGGTATTCTTTTCCTATATACAATGACATTATGACATATTCTTATTTCATACCTAGTTTGAATTACATGATTCAGCAAAAGGAGATTGAAGAAGGAGTTTTAAAAAATAAAATATCATAAGATTTTGTTCATCTGAAACATCTGGATACTGTAAAACAGATCAAAATTTGAGGATTTATATTCGTTTGATGTACTTTCAATCAATGCCATTAAAAATCATTACTCATTAAACCTGGAAGGGCCTTTCCAAGTTAAAAGTTTCCATTTATTCATTTACTGATGCTCATATAGTTAATTGCAAAATAAGAACTAAAATTCACATACACATAATTTTATTTACTATATTGTGCTTCCTCCTAAATATACAACAGTTAATTTAGAAAATTAAATCAAGAAAAAACAAAACATACACTGTGAATACTTTTATCAAGACACTTATAAATGTGTGGGGGTCTTACTAATATTCTTTTAAGTATACATAGATAACAGACTTGATCTAATTAAAACTTTATCTTTCTGAAATATTTTGAGTAACTTTATCATTGTTTCTCATCCAATTCAGCAAATATAGTTTATGCAATATTTTCTATACATCTCTACCCCAGCCTGGTAGGAAGCTTATTTTTAAATCTGAAAAAAAAAAAAAAACAAAAAAACACACACAACAGTTATTGGATTAGTTGTTTTACCGGCTTTTCCTAAACATCTAGTTTTAGTGATTCATTAGCCAAGTCTTAAAACAGGACCAAGAATCTTTATTTTAATACCTTTGAAAATCCTGTTCTTACACTTTGAATAATTATTAGTAACTTGGTCTCCTATCCCAATCCTAGCCCTGAAAGCCTCATCTTATTATCAGAAGTGCTAAGTGATACATCGGTCAGTGTGGAGCTGTAATTGCTTTGTCTTCCATAAACTACTGCTCTGGAATTTATTCAAGGTCAATGCTGTCACTTTCATCTCTTCCCGCAGTTTGGCTTTATAATGAAAGTGTTTTGTTTAAATTACACCTGAAGGTTTAGGTGTTCAAAAGCTAAAAGGAATCACTTGCAATGTTTAATCTCTGAGACATGCACAAAAAAACACATAAACATAATTACCTGAGCAAAGAATTAATTTAAGCCTACAGAATGCTCTTGATGAAAGCTTTTAATCTTATTTGCATAACTATAACTTAATTTTGTTATTAAAACCATGAACCTTAATACCATCTCCTTGATTATTTGTCCATAATCTATAAACTAAGGGGCATAATTATGGGAATTGTAAAATTCCCATAATGTGGGAATTGTAAAATACTGTAAATATATATTTCTTTCATCACTGTCTTGTTTTAAATCCTTTCCTCAAACTACTGCTGGCCAGGAATCAATACTTTTTTGTTTTGTTTTTTTTTTCTGGGAAAAGGAAAACATTAGTATTCTAAGAAAATGCCAAATAAAAAATAATTATCGCTCATTGTTAAATTACCTATTTAAAATTTAGTTAATTGAATTTTTGCCCCACTAATATTTTATTAATATTAGATGTCATTGACGTACTTGTGTAATTATGTTATAATAGTGTAAAATGGAGAGAAAGTGATTTCTTTTTACATTCCCTACACAATTTATCTTTAGTTCTTTGCTTTTTTGAACATTTCATCTAGGAAAACAAGCTTAGTTTGGAGCAGAGTCTTAATAAGAACAAAACTTCGGAATAGTTAGCAAATTCCATGGTCTGACTTCATTTTGGTCAGAAAGAAACTTAATAATGTATCAATAAATCCAATGAAATCAGGCTCTTAGAAGAAGCAAATGTGTTATCATCTATTCACTCTGCAAATATTTTTGACTCACATTTTGCACAGAACATTCAGTATGAAAAACAGAATGCAAGATCCACCTTTCATTAAGAAGGATCACCAGGCTTAAAAGAAGAGGAGAGGAAGAGAATATTAGTGGGTGGTTTTTAAATAGAGTGACTCCACTAGACGCAGACGGTATTAGCGTAATTAAAATGTTTGGGTAGTTGGGGGAAGCAATGTGGATAGAGAAATGTATTCATAGTTCTTGGAAATAGCATGTATGTTTTTCATTTCTATTTTGAAGAAACTGTTTTCATGCTGTGATAAAACCAAGACTTATGCTTTATTTTTTCTGTAGCTAATTTTCTAAATTTTAATATATTTATGATGATTCTGGTAGTTACAATTTTATCCTTTCTGGAAACATGGGGAATAGGCTTCCCTAGCTCCTTGAATATTATCTTTATGTGTGCGATACATGTCTTCAAACACGAATAGGAATTGGATGTGTAAAAGAAGAAGGAAAAGACAGCAAAAGTATATAGAGAGAGCATTATGCATTCAGTTTGTCTAGAATCAAACAAAAGAAAAGCAATAGTGAAAGATAAATCTTTATATATTTGTCTATGTACTTATTGATTGAATATGTAGTTATTCTATGGATAGGAAGGAGTAAATGATAAGAAATTTGGAAGGTCACATTTAAAATTTTAAAGTTTATTCAGGAAGCATGAAAAATAATTTAAATAAAATGATGAAAGTTTACATTAGGCTTTTGAAAGATCACTCTGAAATGGTATGAGAGATGGAAGATTGAGGAAGAAAGGAATGACAAGAAGCCATTGAAGAATTCTAGGTTATTAATGATGAGGACGTGAAGAAAGGCAGTAGCCAAAGGCATGATAAAAAGGGAATTGTTTCAAGATATTTGGGAAAGTAAAATTGATAGATTTTTTAACTTATTTTGGCAAGAAATTTTATTTTAAAGAACAGAGATAACCAAAGAATGGCTTCTAGAATTTTAGCTTAGGTTACAGGGCGTTTGGTGCAATTTCTCAAAATATAAGGGGTAAGCGTTTTAGAGAAAAGATGATGTGTTACATTTAAACACGTAGAGTTTGAAATCCCTTTGCAACAGCCAAGTGAAGATGTCTAATTAACAGCTAGGATAGAGGATATATTATCTAGGATAGAAACATAGATTTTCATTTTTTTATTGACACTTCTACTGATAAAGGGAAGCCATGGAGGAGAAATACAACTTTAATAGAATGTTTAAATGAATAAGGAAAGAATGCTAAAGTTTATATCCTGTTATTAAAGAAAAAAAGCTTCTAAGCTTTTTGTTGCAAAATGCAAAGGTGCAAAGGTGTGGCCAGTCGTGAGATGACAGCCAAGAGAAAGAGGCGTCACATGAATTTAGGAAGGAAAATTCTTAGGAATTACATCAAGGTCCATAGTGTCACACAGTTCAAAGAGGCCAAGTATGATAACATGTGAAAAATACTTATTTAAGTTTTATACAGGGAGTGTTTGAAGAATTTAGAAAAAGTAGTTTTAATGAAGTGATTTGGTAAAAGACTACAGGACAAGGGAAGTGAATGGGGCAATAAAATGAAGAGAAAGTCAATGCACTTTATTTCAGGAATGTTGTTTGCAAACAAAAGGAGACACAGATAAAAAGCAGATCGAGAACAACATAAAGTCAATTAACGTTATCGAAGGGAGGTATAAAGTTAGCATTTTTTTTTTTTTTTTTTTTTTGCGGCAGAGTCTCACTCCTTTGCCCTGGGTACAGCGCAGTGGTGTCACATAGCTCACTGCAACCTCAAATACCTGTGATCAGGTGATCCTCCTGTCTCAGAATCCTGAGAAGCTGGAAATACAGGCATGCCACCACACCAGGCTAATTTTTCTATTTTTAGTAGTGATGGGTCTTGCTGTTGCTCAGGCTGCTCTCCAACTCCTGAGCTCAAGTGATCCTCCCTCCTCACCCTCCCACCTCATCTGGCCAACTAAGCATTTCTTAATGCTTTGAGAATAGAGCTAGAGAAAAAAAGAAGGGGTTGAAAGTACTGTTTAAAAAATAGATAAGCCCCAAAGGGTTCAAGATGACTATGAATCCATTTTTTTTAATGCAAGCATTAGCCTTGAACACATGGCAGCATTCTCTGCTTAATGAGACTGAGAAGAGAAGATAAATTTAGTGATAGACAAAGACCAGTTTGCCAGCAAAGGGGGAGTGTGTTCAACGAAAGTGTGAATAACAGAGCTTTTACTTGATGGCCTGTGTTTTCTCTGTAAAGAAGGAGATAATTTTCCAATTTGGGTTGAAATTTAACATGAAAATTATCTTTAAGAAAGTAGTGAAGTTTTCAAATAATTGCTGTGCAAATGAAAAAGGGAGCTTAGTAGGAACTTGTATTTCCTGGGAAGTATTTTCTCATTCATTCCACAAATAATTATCATCTATTTCTACCAGGAATAAAGAGCAAGAGAGATAAAGTCCATGCCTTTGCTGGGAGTAGAGGAGATAAGTATTTTTTAAAAAATATGTACAGAGCTCTCTGATTTTCTCTAGAAGGTCATCACAGGGTAGCTTCCTAAGGAAGTGATATTTGCTAGATATGAAGCATTTGTGCAAGACATGAAGTTGGGGAGGGGAAGGATGGAGAAGAGTAAAGAACAAAAACTAACTAAAGAACAAGAAGATATTGCAAGTTTCTTATAAAATTCAATGGATGGTGGTGCCATTCCATGAGATAGGAAACACTGGTGCTAGATGTAGAATTACAATTTTGTTGTGAACATGTTGAGTTTGTTGTGTATTTGATAACTCCGAGTGGAAAATTAATATTGGATAGAGAATTGGATATACAGATTTGGAGCTCAAAGTAATTGTCGGTGTATATAATCTGTTTATGCAAAACTTGGGATCATGCAGTAAGAGTATGTAAGGAACAGAAAATGTAGCCTTTAACTGAAATTATACATCATAAACTTGTATCAGTGCAAATTTATAATTTTTTGGTTACTTTTAGATTCCTCAATAGCCAATGTTTTAAATGGATATACATGCTTTGATTGAGAAGAAATGGCATTCTGATTAGGCACGTGCAATGAAAGGAAGAAATCAAGGGTTCTGGAGAGTGGTGGTGTTTAATCTAAAAAATGGAATACTGGTCTGGACAAACACAGGTTAATTCAATGAGAGAAGCAGAGCATGAGAGTAAAGAAGAATAAAATTAGAAAGCTAAGAATTTGTTGCCAGATGAAAGAATATTGTAATTAAAAATTCTGAAGTGGAAAACTTCTAGGTGATCCAGAGAGTGGCCATATGAGTGGTTTTCCCAGCTTCTGTGAAGTCAGAATGAGAAAGGTTTTAAAATGACCAAATAATAGCTAAAATTTAATATTAAATAGTAAAGTATACAAGCCTGGAACTATGAATTTGGAAGCCATTGCTGTATAGTTGTAGATTTACAGATGCCTCTTTCATCTGGATATTGGGATTTCCCAGAGTCATCATAGGACTAGGTTTGGAGAAGAAAATTATGAACCTGACAGCTAAACTGCTCAATAAAATTAGAAGATTTGTCCATGGATTGGGAAGAGATATGAGGGGATGATAGCATGAGAAACCAAAGAGAGGAGAAATCTAAAATATTTTTTTAAAAAATTTCTTTTTTTCTTTTTAATTATTATGGGTACATAATACTCTTATATCTTTATAGGGTACATGTGATGTTTTGATACAGGTATACAATGTGAATTAATCAAATCAGGTTAATTGGAGTGTCCATCACCTCAGACATTTATCATTAATTTGTGTTAGAAACATTCTAATTCTACTCTTTTAATTATTTTAAAATGTACCCTAACTTATTGTGTTATCAAATATTGTTCCTTGTATCAAACTATCTAACCATATTTTTGCACCTGTTTACCCTCCCCAGTTTATCCTCCACTCCCCGCTACCCTTCCTGCCCTCTGATGACTACCCTCTATCTCCATGAGATGAATTGTTTTTAATATTTAGTTCCCAGGTAAGAGTGAGAACATGCGAGATTTGTCTTTCTGTGCTGGGCTTATTTCACTTAACGATGTTCTCCAATTTCATCAATGTTGTTGCAAATGGTAGGATTTCATTCTTTTTGTGGCTATATAATATTTTATTGTGTTTATGTATCATGATTTGCTTATGCATTCGTCTATTGATGGACACTTAGGTTGATTTCAAATCTTGTCTATTCTGAATCTTGCTGCAATAAACATGGGAGTTCAGACACCTTTCTGATATACTGATTTCTCCTCCTTTAAATATATACTCAGCAGTGGGATTGCTGGGTCATATGGCAGTGCATTTTTAGTTTTTTGAGGAACCCTCATACTATTCTCCATAGTGAATGCACTAATTTATATTTTCATCAGAGCATGGTGGCTCACGCTTGTAATCCTAGCACTTTGGGTTGCTGAGGTGGGAGAATTGCCTGAGGCCAGGAGTTCTAGACCTGCCTGAGCAAGAGCAACACCCCATCTTTACAAAAAATTGAAAAATTAGCCAGATGTAGTGTTATGCCTGTAGTCCCAGCTACTCAGGATACTGAGGCAGGAAGATCACTTGAGCCCAGGAGTTTGAGGCTGCAGTAAGATAAGATGACACCACCACACTCCAGGCTGAGTGACAGAATGATACCCTGTCTCAAAAAAAATAAAAAATTACATTCCCAGCAACAATGTTCCCCTTTCTCCACATTCTTGCCAGCATTTTTTTATTGCCTTTTTGATAAAAGCTATTTTAACTGGGGTAAGATGATACATCTCATTGCAGTTTTGGTGTACATTTCTCTGATGACTAATGATGTTGAGCATTTTTTCATATACCCATTGTCCATTTGCATGTCTTCTTTTGAAAAATGTCTATTCTGATCCATTGCCCATTTTTTAATTGGATTGTTTGATTTTTTCCTATTGATTGTTGGAACTCCTTATGTATTCTAATTACTAGTCCTTTGTTAGATGGGTAGTTTGCAAATGCTTTCTCCCATTCTGTTGATTGTCTTTTTCCTTTGTTGATTGTTTCCTTTGCTGTGCAGAAGCTTTTTAGCTGTAAATGATCCCATTTGTCTAATTTTGATTTGATTGCCCATGCTTTGGGGATATTACTCAATAAGTCCTTTCCCACACCAATGTCCTGAATCATTCACCCAATGTTTTCTTTTAGTAGTTTCACAATTTCATGTCTTAGATGTAAGTCTTTAATTGATTTTGATTTGATTTTTGTATATGGCAAGAGATAAGGGTCTAGTTTCATTCTTCTGCGTATGTATATACAGTTTTCCCAGCACCATTTATTGAAGATATTCTATGCTCATGGATTAGAAGAATCAATATTGTTAAAAATGTCCATATTACCCAAAGCAATCTACAGATTCAATGCAATCCCCATCAAGATACCAATGATATTCTTCATAGAAATAGAAAACAAAAATCCTAAAATTTATATGGAACCACAAAAGACACAGAATAGCCAAAGCCATCCTGAGCAAAAAGAACAAAACTGGAGGAATCACATTACCTGACTTCAAATTAAACTACAGAACTGTAGTAATCAAAACAGCATGGTACTGGCATAAAAACAGACACACAAACCAATGGAACAAAATAGAGAATCAAGAAATAAATCCACTCAGCTATAGAGAACTTATCTTTGACAAAGATGTCAAGAACATACAGTGGGAAAAAGACAGTCTCTTCAAGAAATCTAAAATATTGATGGGCCTTGGATTCTCAATTCAATCCGGGGCATTTCCTTTTTGATGTCAAAGTACCTGGAACAGTTAATTATTAATCATATGAGCATGGGTGCAAAATAAAGAGATGTGTAAACATAAGGGGTATATTTCATAAAGCCTGTGTTTAGCTGGTGAGTTGTCTACACTCTTTAATAGTTTACAGCATTCAAATGAGGAAATTTTTGAGTCCACAGAATTAATGTTACTCTTTGTTACAGTTCTTAACATGCAACATTTTTATTCTTGGAGTTCTGTTTCCATTGAGGCCATTTTGACAGGGCTGTGTTTGTTAATACACTCTATTCACAGGGTAGGAAGTAGTACTAGTTTTATGCTTGCTTTTTTTTTTTTTTCCCAAGGCAAGGTCCCTGTCACCCAGGCTAGAGTGCAGTGCTGTCACTGTTACTTCAAACTCCTGGGTTCAAGCAATCCACCTGCCTCAGCCTTCCAAAGTGCTAGGATTACAGACCTGAGCCACAGCTCCCACCTAAATGCTTTCCTAATTATAATTATAATTCCATTCTGCAGCCTTGAGATAGTACGTAAGTCACCTTGATTCAAGTTCAGTTGTGAAAGGCCTCAGTCACCTACCTGGAGATTATCCTTTAGAGCTATGTGATCTCTAGGCTCTCTTCAAACCTGCACATCAGATTCACCTAGCAAACTTTCTAAAATTAAGTTTCTTTAACTTTAATTTTAGTGCTACCCCTAGAGAGTCTGATACTAATACATAGGTCTAAGTTTTACTCATAGAATATAGAACTTTTAAAGCTCCCTGAAACAGAAAAGTTTTGGAAACTATTGGCCCAAATTTGGTTCATAAATGAGATATTTTTCAATTTTGTTTCAGTGTTTTCTTATTTTAATCTCAGAGATTAGGTCTCCATGACATTTTATGGAAAACTTGTTCTTACTCTCATCCTACATTAGGCCTTCTAGGTAGCATTTGTGGTGGAATTTATCAGGTGATTCTTCAGTGTGAGAAAAATGAAATATTATTTGAAAGCAAAAGGTTTAAAGCAATGTACTATTTTCTATTTATCCCTCCTTTCTATGTCAGATCCTTGGAAAGCAAATTCTTCCTCTTCAAGGATGCTTGTTTGGTAGACATCCTTAGAAGATAGAGATAGTATTCACCTCCTTGGCAAAGGGCAAGTTTACTACTCAGTTTAAATGATGATGTTTCACTCTAGGGAAAATGGCGAATGAAGTACAGGCTTTCTTGTAGTCCATTATAAAATATTGGCAATCTCAAACCTCAGGGGTTTCCCATCTGTGAAGAAAACTGACTATGTGTAGCGGCATCCACCTAGCCCCTCTTCATTGCCCCCACAGGACTTGGCATATGAAGGGAACCAATGCAAATTGATGCTCGTGCTAATTGCAGTCCAGTAATAAATTCCTTGTCTCTATTCCCAGAGCCTCATGTCTTCAGCAAGCATTGATGAAACTGTGGACGATTAACTTAGCTTGCAAGCAGGGTAAAATCTCAGTCTATTAGAAGTTCTTGGCACATCTATAAATAAAAATTAAGAACAATTACCTCATAGAATTTCTATAACTATAATAATATTGCTGTGAATATAATGAGATAATAAATGCAAAGTGTTAGCATAATGCCTATTATATATGGAATAATCTCGAAAAATGTATTTATTAATAGCACTGTTATTTATAGCTGTAGAAATACCTTCACTCTTTGTTTCACTCACAGATACAGATACATGGCATAACCACTAAAACTTCATATCTTAAATAATCAATCCTATTTAAAACTCTTTGTCATACTAAATTACAGACAAACTCAAATGACTACAGGGATCACTCAGACAAGGTAAATTAGTAGGAATCATGCCAAAGTGGATAGAAAAGGTTTCTTCTGCAGGTAGCAATGCAAAGTTAAATTTGCTGATTATTGCTGTGTAAGGAAACCATGGACTCAGCGTTGCCAAGTAATCAGATTTAAAAAAGGAACCCATAATATCACAACAGGACCTTTTAAAGTTAATTATACTTTCATATGTATTTTGAGCCCATGACTCCAAGTAAAGTAAGGCTATGGGCCAGATGCAGACCATGGATCTTTGGCTCTATCAAGAATGATGAGAAATATCCAAATTATCTTATTAATATAACTGTACCACTGTGAAAGGAAGATAGTAGTTGGTGGATGGTGGGTTGGTGAAGGAGAATGATCTTTCTAAAAACAAAACAAATCAAAGACAAACAAAAACAAAAAAGTTTCTTTATCTCTTTATTTTTTAAAGTAAAAGTAAATACGATTCCAGAAATAGTGGCATAAGGGTTATACATTAATATCTAGGTGGTACTTGTCTTTTATCACTGCAAACACCTAAATCCCAGATTGACAAAGAATAGTTGTTCATGTGGTATTCAAGAAATGTCAGGCAGGTGGGAGAGGGGATGGGTATATTCACACCTGTTTGGTGCAGTGCACACCATCTGGGGGATGGACATGCTTGAAGCTCTGACTCGGGCAGGGCAAAGACAATACATGTAATCTAAGCATTTGTACCCCTGTAATACGCTGAAAAAGAAAGAAAGAAAGAAAAGAAACATCACTGCATTTCCCTCAAAATTTTAAAATATCCCATGTTGCTCTTGTGAGGTCAATGTGATGCCATGGGGTGTCTCAGCTCACAATGAGGATATCATACTGGGATATGATGTCTTATTCCCGTGTACAGAGAGCATAAGATGCCAGGACGAATATTATGTCTCTTCAAGGATTAAATCTTTACTTACCATTTCCGTGGGAGATAGTCTTTAAGTTAATTTTGTCCTATTCATAGGATGGACCTAGTTCAATGCTTAGCAAAATGATAATAAATATAGAGGAAAAGTTATCCCCGTTGCTGGCTCTTCTGCAATAACCACTTAACTTTTCTCCCTTATTCCAGATTTATTTCTTCTCTCCCACTTTCCACACAGCAGCTAGAGACATCACCATAGAAATGTAAATCTAAGCAAAACCTGTCAATGTCTTCATCATCACCTTTAGACTGGAGTCCAGGTGTAACTCCCTACCTGGGAATTCTCTACCACACAGGAATTGCCCTCTACTGACCAAGCTACCCTACCCTTCCTGGCTCCGATATACAGACGGCCTTTGAGTTTCTCCCTAAAGCCCCTTTCATGTCTGAGCCACATGCTTTCCACTGCCAAGAACATTCTTCTCCTTCTCTTTTGTTAATTTCTGAAAAAGAAAAAAAAGCAGGAATTGTCTCTTGTCATCCCTGTTCTCGGCACCACAGTCAGAAGATCACCTGGTATATTTATGGGAATAGGACTTTGGAGGCAGTTATAAATGGTGTCTACTTGTAGCTCGGCTTTTAATAACTTATGATTAATGCTTAGTTCAGAACCTAATGTTTAGTTCAGTACCAAATCATGTAATCTCCCAGGAATTATTATAATACTGAAGTTTTACAAATTTTTGGATAGCAATATTTTCTGGAAAACTAACACATTATATGGAACTATTGTGGGATGTTTCTCTGTCAAAATGTGTTCCTAATGGAGGCTGATCAAAAGCCTAGAGCTTTAACAGAAAAGTTTTCAACCCGAATGACGGAATGGTCAGCATGGTGTCAGGAACTGGGGAAAGGGTGTGGGTGTAGAAGGACATATGTCATCACATTACACGGGCAATCCCCTCCCCAGTGAGAGCTCTTCCTGACCTGATGAAGATGTGAAGCAGTGCTCGATCTATTAACGGGTTTGATTTGATTTCTCCCCATGCTAGAGGGTAATAAACGAGAACAGGATGAGACTTTGGAACCTCTAAAACAGGTTTATCTTTAGTCTTAATTTCTCTCTCTCCATTAAGAATAAGATGACAGGTGTAAAAAGTGCCTTTTCTAGAGGTTTAGGTATCCTGAGTTTGGGAACTACCTGAACCTTGGTAGAGTCATGAGCAGGGTGCGTCAAGGACCATTTCGCTCCAGAGATTCCTTCAGTGGCATCTTGCTACAGCAGCGGGTCCTACTAAAATGAGACCAGACCTCTTGGCTCTGGTCACTCTGCCATCCCTCTGCTGCACGCTGCATCCCCGCAAATTCTTATGTCCCGGTGACTGCCCAGGGACAGGCTGAGCTTCACTATATCCCACATTCCAGCAATTTAATAATGTTTATTTAAAGTCTGCCCCTATTCAAGGTGGATTTGGCAAGACTTATCAAAATGCAGCTAGTACAAATGATAATAATGATGATAAAAACCAGCAGCAAGTGAATATATAATGTGCAAAGAAAAGAAGAAAAAAAGAAATAGAATGCACAGGTAATATTAGTAGGTTGCTTTTGGCATGTTTTAATATTTCGTGCATTTTTAGTCATAGAACACACATTTAAACTGAGCCTTCCAGTAGCTAAGGCATAGAAAAAAATATAGGTATGACATTGCAACTGGAAGTGAGGCTTGCCAGATTGTTCTATTACATCACACTGTGAGGTACCAGGTTTACCTCTTCTTGCCTAATCCACACTAATCTTTCGCCAAGCAAATGCTACTCTGAAGATGTGGGGAATTTCTTGAATGGGCAAATAAAAGAGGATTTGGCAGATAATTAAACTGTTTGTGGCTGGTGATTTGAACTTTTCCTGCTTACATATCCTAAAGGGTACAATACTATCAAGCCCAAGGAAATGGGATGCTGTTAACATACAGTGTAGAGTGGCTAAAATCAAGCTAATAAACAAATGCATTGCCTCACATTGTTATTCTGGTGGCGAGAACACTTTCACACATTTTCTGACTGATATTTTGTATTTAAGTAATGCCCTAAATGATGCCTTTGTTAGTTGTTGATTTTCTTGGTAAAACTTGCTCTTCCTTCAAAGACTAGTTGGGAAATCTCTCATTAACTTTGCTCTATTTAATCTTTTAATCTTTTAATTTAAATTAATGTAAACAGCAATAGAAAAATAAAGATGATCACTTCACAATGATAATAGTATAGATTACAAAGATAATTATCTTTAAATCATATATGTAATATTACACATTATAGAAACATAAGGAATTGCAATCCTTGACAGGTCAAATAATTTAATCTAAATAAGATGAATAATAACAAATTGATGGGAATTGATAAAGTCAGTGAAATCAATAGCTTTGGAATCACTAATATAGAAAAAATAAATGATTAATATGTAAAATTAATCATGGGAAGAATTAAAATTGTCAGTAAGGAAGAAATTAAAAGAATGAAAAGAAAATGCATTCCATAATTCTACACACAGAAGTTTGAAAACCTATATGAAATAATACATTTCCAAGAAAATATAAATTATAAACATTTATTAGAAAACATAGACAAATTACAGATGCTATCAAAAATATGCCATTTATCATATGTCTGCCAATTATATCAAAACTTAAAAAAATAGATCTATTTTAAAACTGATCCCAGGCACAGAGATAGAAGCAAAGCTTCCCATTTCTTTTTTACAATATCAGCAAAATATCAATAGCAATGTCATACAAAGATAGTACAGAGAAAAAAAGTGTAAATCAATTTTACCTTGTAAATATTGATGCAAAAATCCTAAGTGAAATATTAGTAAATAGTTACATATTAAAATAATCATAAGCCTTAACAAAGTAAGTTTGTTCCTAATAATAAAAACTTGGTTTAATATTTAGAAAGCCATCTACAAAATTAAACATTAATAGGTCCCTTGACCTATTAATATGTGCATCTTAATATATGTTAAGTACATATTTGAAAATTGGCAACTTCCATTCAAGAAACATATCAAATTCTGTATAAGCATATATGTACCAAAGACCAATTCTATGTTTAGTGGCAATACCCTAGAAATCTACCTGTTAAAATCAGCGGGGTTGGGAAGATAAGAAGTGGGAAAAGAAGGCAGGGAGGGAGAGAAGAAAAAGACAGAAAAGAAGGAAGAAACAAAGAAGATGGAGACATAAGAATAGGATCCCGAATTGTACAACTCTGAGCAGCCAATTATATTGAAAAAGAGGTGAATCTTTCCTGGTGATACGATTGCAAATGAAAATGTCCAAGAAAAATAACTAAAAAAAAAAAAAAAAAAAAAAAAAAAAAAAAAAAAAAAAAAAAAAAAAAAAAAAAAAAAAAAAAAAAAAATCACTAGAAAGAGTGAGAGTTTCTGTAAGGTGGAAATTTGAAACATAAATTCAAAATTTGATAGCTTTTAAAACAGTGGGAAGATAAGCCATATAATTGTAACAGAAAACTATATATAAAACTTTATAGAAATACAATAATGTAATATAAACTTTAGAGGAAACCAAATGTGCTATTAAATAAATACAAAGATACATTTTAGGGTTGGATACTATTAAATGAGAAGATTCATTTTAGTGTTGAATTCTAGTGCTTAGTGTATATGAATATATTTGTTATTTTTAGTTTGTGACTCTATAAAGCAATCAGCATTCTGTTGAATACATATGCTTGCCACATAACTGTAATTCTTATACCAAAATAATATATACAACTGCTGAGTTTTTTCTATTTTCATGTAATAGATAAATCTCAGTGTAAAATATTTTCTTTTATAAGCATTTTATTATATGCATGATAAATTTGGTACTGTATGTTTTCTTTAGTAAATCAGTAAAATTAAATGCATATTAGAATGACATACATAAAAAGGTCCTGAGACTCATCTTGCAAATATACTCTATTTCAATTCCAGTTCATGCTCATGTTCTTTTATGCTGTTGTTGCCATAGTCACACACAATAAATTACAACCTTTAAAAAAAGGTAATCATTTTATTGTTTAAATGGAAAAATCATTTCACATACACATTGAAATTTTCCTAATGTGTAACTAACTCATGTCATTCTATTGGTACATTGTACTTTTTAATTAAATTCTATTATGGTAAAGGTACATAGATGAAAATGTGTGTATGTTAGGGCGAAAAAAGTAAACAGAGGGAAATAATAACATATAAAGCATGTTATGCAGCTACTACCCATAAATATATGCAAATACCTCCCTATATATATTTTTATTTTTATATGTAATTACAATTATATGTAAAAAGCATCTTGTATGATACAAACTGTTAAGATTTTATTGTTACTCATCTACCATTTAAAAGGTTTCTAGATAACACATGAATAAGAAAAAATTATGCTACATTTTTTCGCATGTTGCTGCTGAAATTAATATGAGTTAGAGGTTAATGACAGACAAGGATAAAATTCTAGTCAAAGAGGAAGAAAATATAATTAAATGATAATAATGGGCTACCAGTTTAACTCCCACCACTTCTTTCCTTCAAGCATGAAAGCTAGCACAAGTTTTGTTAATCACAGCCCAGCACATTCTCCCTCTCATCAGGAGTTTCAAAGGTGCGAGAGATGGAAACTTAAATTTACCCTTTCATTGCCTCTGAAAATAATTTCTAAAATCTTAACCTTCTGAATTCAGTCTTTAGCATTTTATGATAATTTTAACACTTAGGGGAATTATGTTTTATTCATACTTAATTATGATTAATATGTCTTTGCTATATAATCAAGATAAAATAGTACAGTTCCCAAAAGTTTTCTTTTTTTATAATAAAGAAAGACAGAAACTACTAGGAACTCAATTAGTAATTTAAAACAAATTTAAATGCAACAAAAGGATTTATTTTAAAACTAGCACTTATATTTTTGAAGAGATGAACATAGAATATTTAGAAAGAAAAAAAAAGAGATTTCCATGTTTTTCAAGAAAAGACAAGCCAAGCAAAGAAGTACAGTAATTGTATTCCAACTACTGAACATCAAGCATTTGTGCTGATTATCTTCAGCTGTACTACAGGCTCATTTCTGTGCCATCAAGGTAAGGTGGGTTCATACTACTCTGGAAAAGGTGAAGAGAAATTATTTTTGCAGACTTCAGCCTACTTAGAATTGTCTTCAGTTTGGTGTAACTTACAGAAAGGACATTCTTACAAGAAGTGTAGCACAACCTAGAAAAGATATCCTTTTGAGGCCTCTGATTTCTATGATTTGATTAAATAGAGGTTATTCCCATACTTTCATTCTAGACATGTTTTGCTTTACATGATAATTCAAAATTGTTTTTTGATTTCTGAAAAATGTTGTAAAACCTCCTTTTTTTTTTTTTTTTTCGAGACAGGATATCACTCTGTTGCCGGGGCTAGAATGCAGTGGCATCACCATAGCTCACTGCAACCTCAAAGTGCTGGGCTCAAATGAGCATCTGACTCAACCTCCCAGGTAACTGGGACTACAGGTGTACACCACCAATCCTGGCTAATTTTTTTCTATTTTTTATAGAGACAGGGTCTTGATATGTTGCCCAGGCTGGTCCCAAACTCCTGGACTCAAGCAGTCCTCCAGCCTTGGCACCCAAAGAGCTAGGATTCTAGGCATGAGCCACGGCACCTGGCCCATTTTTAGTTGGTGGTGAAATATTTACAAGTACTGTTACAAAGAAAAATATTTCCTGTGTATTAAATCATAATTGGCTTTGGAAAAATTATGTGTACCCTTAAAAACTACTTCTTTTCTATCCATCAATTTCAATTCTTCTTTGAAAACCTTTAATGTTATTCAATTATGTTGCTTCCCAGAGCAATGTATTTATCCCTATCCTATCTCAGTGATGTACCTTAGCTTAAAATAAGTTATAAATTCATCAATGTTGATATGGTTCAATAGTGTCTAATACTAATTTTTAAAGGACTATCACAACATTTATTATATTTATTTAAAAAACTGTGAAAAACATCTTTATTGGACCAAAAAAGATCCCATTTAGGTTAAGATGTGGTTTCAAATAAATGGTGTGCAACTTCAGTGTAAGTATTTATCATTTGAAAATATTGGATTATTCTTTATATCTGGCTTATTTCACTTAGCATGTTGTCCTTCAGGCTCATCTACATTGTGGCAAATGCCAAGATCTTGTTCTCTTATCGGGCTGAGTAATATTCCATTGTATATATGTACCACAGATGATCTCGCATACATGGAATCTAAGAAGAAAAGTTAAATATACAGAGATAGAGAACAACACAGTGGTTAAAGTATATACAGTAAAATTATTTTTTTTAAAAAATGTTAGATTAGTTTTAGTAGGTCTATTAATAAATAGTGCATTCTCTTTCTTTCTCTCTCTCTCTCTTGCTGTCTCTGTCTCTCTCTCTTTCTGGAACTTATTTTGTAGCAACTAAAATTTTGGAAGACTTCCTGATAATGTATCGATGTATGAAAAATTTGGCAATTAAATAACATTAGCACTGGAACAAAAGCTTAACCTTGCTAGCAATATTCAATATTTTGTCCTTTTAATCATTATAACATTGCTTTTGTCAAACATGTAAGTGATGACTGGTTCTACAATTTGAGTAAAAGCTGATACCATTACAAATTTGTATAGTAGTCATTTTGTTATAAATACACATGCATATACACATATACTCATTTTCTCAACTACAAATGGTTATTTAGTAACTATAACCTAGATGATTTAATCATAACATAATTTTTTTTAAAGTAAATATGGGTCCCAGTTATTCTTGGCCCTCATTTAATTCAGTTTTCATATCATTTTGGCTTACTTTTCACAGACAGTATGCAAAACAGTGTGTAGAACAAAAATATAACATGAACTTTCTGTTTACTTTTGTTTTATGAATTTTACTTTTTTAGTGACATTGATTGGAACATCCATATTTAGACTTCTCTAAAGGTACCCGCACAACCGAAACCACATTTTAAAAAGAAGAAAACTTTTGGCAAAAAAACAAGAAAATTATTCCTCTGATTGAGATCTGCAGGGTTTTGACTTTTCATGCTTTATTTTCACCCCGTCCCCTTTTTCCCAGTTTGTGTGCTATGGTATAATACGGCTAACAGTATAAAAGTGACATAAGGGCAGATCTCAAAATGCAACATGCTGTACACATTTTAACCAATATTGGCAGATATTAGTTGAGGAAGTTTTTTTCTTTTTTATTTCAAATTCCAATATATAAAAATAAATGTAACACATCTAGGTTTATACACACTGTCTTGTAAATGACAACACTCATCCTGTAGTTGGTTATCTTTCAGAATTTCACCATAGAAAAACCTATAACTCAAAAAGACAATTATCAAGAATGAGGTTTTTAGCTATTTTTTAATACCTTTGACAAAAGGCTGCATCTTTGCCTTACTCCCCAAACAAATGCAATACCTGTTTTCCAGGGTTGAAGTTCTGAAAATCTATCTCTCGCTGTAGATGACACCGTCCGTCAAGAAACAGCTTGTTTTCAGAACTACCAATTCTCTCTTAATTTCGGTTCCAGTCTCCCTATAACATGAATCCATGTTAGAAAAGATTATGAAGAATTCAACGTTTGATTTAGCCCTTTCCTTCCCTTTAATTTCCCTCTAAATCTTGAGTTACTCCGAAAGGTAACTTCATAAGCACAGCCCACGTTTTCTTCCTCTCTTGTCCGTGTTTCCATTTCAATCAAAATTTGCCTTGACTTTCCTCATGCACGACAGCTCTACTTTCAGCTTGAAAATGCAATATTTACAGTCTGATCAACTAAATCATAGTAAATGTAAATGGGACAATGTTCACCTTAGTATCTTCCTTTCCCCAAGAGCTTCAGTGAGATACAGCCTTTGGAAAGCAATCCCTCCTTTCCATTGTCTACTGACCCCACCATAGCAGCTTGTCCCTTTAACAAGTCTAAACCTTATTACGCAAGTATGACCTTCTTTTAATTTGACACAGGACAGAACAGGTCTCTAATTTTATCACTTCAATACATATTCATATTCTGAACTTTATTAGTTTTTACTTGTCTTGGCTTAGAGCACCTTTAATTTCAATCTCTATTGCTGGGTTGTACATGAGAATTTTCAAAGTGAACAGTAATTGAAATAAAGGAAGTTTATATCCTACCAAGAGATTCTTTATAGAGTATTAACATATCACACCTTCAGGTACAAATGGAAATTATCTTAGGCCTGAGGTTTGTACAAATTAGGACATTATTAGTAATTTAGAGAAATTATGTGTGTATTGTTTTTCCGTTAATACATTGGCTCCACAATTGTCCACGTTCTATAAATGAAAAATCTATAACAACAACAACAACAAAAACTGACTTTATTAGATACCAGCAAAAACTTTTATCACATTGGGTGCTTTTGCAAATATTTCTGCCATCAAGCATATCTGAGATTGCTTTCACAGTCCTGCAAAACTGACTACGTATGTAGGAGTCAGAATAAAAATGAGGGATGCTCTATTAATGTCAGTTTTCTTAATGATCTGGAGTATTAGCCTCTACTAGGAGCTTACACATGCATCTTTATAATTTATGGCAAAATCATTTTTTAAAAATAGTCTTTTGTTATAAGGCTATGAACAAAATAAATATTTTCTAAGGACTTTAGTTTTATTACGATTATTATTATTATTACAGGTTTGTAGTCACCTAAACTTTAAACTATACTTAGTTTTAAAAATCGTTATACAAATGAGTGTACCATGTCTTCCTTTCAAATAAATCTTCATCTGATGAACCCTTCCTTCACAGGTGAGGACAGATTTGGGGATTAGGGTAGGAGTATAGTGAGCTAATTTGCTTATAAGGAAAGAGCAGGTAGATCTTAGATTTTAACCTCATGAAGTATTTATCAACTAAATTAAAAAGTAAAATGCAACAAATGTGATTTATAGTGCACAATTATTTTATGATGAGAATTTGTTCATTCCTCTTGGGTTTATTTTACCTCAACTCACAATAACAATGGAACTAAGCATCAGGAGTATGGACATAAATGTTAACTTATTTCTGAGGAATTTAAAGGCTAATGGCTAATAATGGAAGGGAGAATTAATTTAAACAGATAAATGTAACATAATGTGGTTTAAAGGAGGTTTGAAAATGTTTCATAGTAGTCCAAAATGGCGTAATTGGCCCTCTATGAAAAGTTGCTTATTTTAATGTAAAATAGAAATAATATTAATAATGATAATCAAATAATAATAACTACTATTAATGGAGTGTTATGTAGCACAAAATGGGCTATTTTATGCAATCGTAAGGCAGATGGATGCTCTTCACTCTGTGGAATTAGAAATAGTTTCCAAGAAGTTAAGTAATATATTCAACGCCTCTCAACTACGACAGATCTTCAATCCAAATTTGGGTATACCTAACTCTAAAATGTTTTTGCCTTTTTTTTACATTGAATAATTGTGTATGAATTTAAAGCTTGTAAAAATGAGACTACAGGAGAACTTTGTTATGGAAAGAAAGTCAGCCTGAGAGTCAGAAAACCCAAGGTTTTAGCCCTAACTAAGCCATTTGCTGGCTGTATAACTTTAAATCACAATTTTCACTGAGCTTGATAAATTAGATATAATTATTGCTGCACCACTGTCTCATGTTTTTTGTGGGATCATTAGATGAAAACCATGGCAAAAGCTGGACGACATTATGTTAAGTGAAATCAGCCAAGAGCATAAAGTAAAACACTGCATGTTCTCACTTAAATATGGAAACTAAAAATATGGAAGCTTCAATTTCATGGAAGTAAAAAGTAGAATAGAGGACATTAAAGTGTGGGAAGGGTAGGGGGAAGGGAGGGATAGGGAGAGATTTGTTGAAGGATACAAAATTACAGCTAGATAGGAGGAATAAATTCTCGTGCTCTATACCGTTGTAGGATGACTATACTTAACAATGTATTGTATAGTTTCAAAGAGCTAGAAGGAGGATATTGAACTTTTCCAACACAAAAAATGACAAATGATTGAGATGATGGATATGCCATTTATACTGATCTGATCGCTGTACAATATATTTATTGAAACATCACTATGTACCCCATGAATATGTATAATTATGATTTGTCAATCTAAAAAAAATTTTAAAAAATTCACTTAAAAATGCATGGGAATCAGCAGGGTCATGGTCCAATGTATGCAAACAGCACACTGTACAAGAGTGCTCCATCCTGGAGTGTGCCATTCACATTGAAATATTGTGGATCATTGACCATACTGAAAATTGACAGACTTATTAGAACAGTTTTTTGGGGGGGAAAAGCAATAAAGCTTTATAGAAATTAAGATCTTTCACAACCTCAGTTAATAGCACTCTCCAACAAACATCTTTCATTGGCAATTTATTGGACATACCATGCCTTGTTAAATGTTACTATTGAGTGTGTCTTTTCCCTACCTCGCCATCTAGAACATCCCTACTTATCCTTCAAAACCTCAGGAAGGTGTAAAACTCTCTGAAATACCTCTTCTGTCCTAATCTCATATGTACTCATGGCATTTGATACAAGAGAGAATTACAGCACTTAACCACTCTCTGTTGGTGTGACTGCTTAGGCCTACCAGATTCTGCCACAACACTGTGAGTTGATTACTTTATCCTCAGTGCCTGGAAAATAGTAAACACTCCATGAATTTGTGCTGATATAAAAAGTAAGACCTCAAAATGAAAAACGTTAGTTTAAATGTAAGCACTCTTGTGGTTAATTTGTGGTTAACTGTCCTTGGTTAAACAAGGACATTGTATTATTGCTTGTAAACAATTAGACTATCTTGCAAGAAGAAAAAATGACCTTTGATAGATTATCTTCAAAAGGATATTAGATATATAATACTCATGGAAAAAAAAAAACCCAGAAAGAAAAATAAAATTCTAACTCTCTGCTCTGATAGAAGAAACACCTTATTAATAATTCTAGTAAAAGAATTGATCATGATTTGCAAAGTATATATAAGAGATTGTTCAGTCTTCCAGTAAAGTTTCTTTATTCCCTACATTTCCACATTTTACTCTTCTTTTCAAAGCATTAGTTTACTTTCTTAGATTTGCCTGGATAGCCCAGTATATATCCCTTTCTGCTGAATCTAGAGCACATTACGAGCATTGCATGCCATATGTCAGAATGCAAGAGTATTTTCCCTTTATATATTATTTACAAACTAAGGTAAAGGGGAGCAGGAATATCATAGGCCACAATAAAGAGGAAACGATAGGTTTTTATCCATCCTTTCTGTATGTTTTATCATAAATCATTTTAAGACACACCTTCAATGCATAGCTGCTCTTAATTAGATTAGCATTGTCATACAAAGTACAGTTCTCTTTTTGAGTGTTGCCACCAGCAGCAAAACATCCATTTCCTTATGACTGATTTCAAGTTTATTTAAAATGTTGCATGAGGCATAGCCTATTGAAATGACTCATTGTGTTTATGGGAATACTCAAGGATAAAAGTTGTCTTTGAATGATTTAATCATGTTAAATGTGGAATAGAAACATAGTCCTTTGAAAATTATTTTAAAACGGATTTTACTAAATGGTTTTTAATTCTTTTCAATTTTAAAAGTGTTGCTCTTTGTAGTAAATTCCAAAAACATAAATGAGAGAGCCCACGTAAACTAAATACTGGCCTAAGCTTTAGAAATATACAAATAAATGAAAACTTACCTGTGTTCTCAGAAACATCTAAAAGTAGCTCAGTAAATATTTATACTGTCATATTATTGTACAGAGGTTCAAAAGATCAAGGATACTGATGCTCCCTTTTGACTTATTTTAGAAAATTCAGACCCCACTATTTTTTGAGCAAAGAACTCACAGTCCCTTTTGGAAAGTTAATATCTAGCTGCTAAGTTATAATTCAATGAATTTCTTTCCTAGAGATACTATGTAACTCTTAAGAGTTGAATTCCATATCATTAACTTCATATATAGGTGTGTATTTTGCACTCTATTTTCAGCAACAAAATAACAATTTATGATTGACTTATTCAAATGCACGTGTAAAAGCAACCTAATGGAATTACGTATGAGGAATAAAGGGTAATAATGTTTTTTGAGTTTACGCAATCCCTTTGTGTAATATTATATACTTATATATAAAGGTAAATTCATTTATACATTTAAAAATATTTGAATTGCTAGTATTATGAACAACACAAAAATGAATAAGGCACTATTATTTTCAATTAGTTCCCAATCTAATAAATACATAATGGCTAGCAATTGCTATAAAATAGAATTTTAAAATACCAAGAGCCATAAGAAAAGTGTTTGCAAAATGCGCGATAGGTCATATGAGAATTTCAGGTGCTTTTCAAAATGTTTTCCCCAAATATATTTTCTTTTTTTACACTCCTCTGTTTTAGAGAAAAGTTGTTTTTTGGAGCCAGGGCAATGGGGCTTACAACCCACATATTTCACTTCTTCCTGTCCCTTTTAGTACCTAATTTACCCCCTGGTACTTTAAAATCTGTTAAACAGTTTGAAAACAGCTGCTTTAAAGGAAGGAGCATCAGTTTTGAAGCCTGACACAGCTGGATTAAAATCTTCTTTGACTTCTAAATGTGTGAGAAAATTATGTAATTTTCTTAATCCTCAGTATTCTTGTCTGTAAAATCAAGTGATAATACCTGGTCTACCCTGGATTAAATTATATAATGCACCTGTAGCACCTAGTAAACTGTCCCAGTACATGAATGGCTGCTCTTTGATGGCTGCTATGATTTCCACCTGGAAACATAAAGGACATAAAGGAGGAATGGAGTACTTACAACTACAACTGGACTAGACATGATGGATAGGGATACACTGAGTTGTGAGTACCATGGTGAAAAGCGTGAGAAAAGATCCATAAAGTGAATTCCTCTACTCCAGCTTCACCGGAAGAGAAAAATGGTGCCTTCGTGTAGAGGAAAATAAGCCTGGAAGCATTGGTTGGAATACTCTGGTAATGGGCCTTAAATGACAGGCTGAGAAGAGATACTTACCTTCATGGGCAATGGAGAGCTATTGAACATTTTCAGATGCAGGAGTGACATGATCATAATTGTACTTTAAGAAGATTAAAATTGGGTTGGTCTTTAAACAAAAGAGAGTGTAGAGAGTATGGAGGCTAAGAGGCAATTTAGGAGATGTTTGCTCAGGTCAAAGTTAACGAGAATCAGGCATAGACTAGGGACATATCACGGAGGAGGAGGAAGTTGATAATATAGAAATGATTGGAAAGATTTAATTTTTTATTATTTGTGGGTAACAAAAGAAAAGGAATGATTTGGGGGAAAAAGGTGAGAAGAAGCAGGAGAGAGTTTGTGTTAGAAGAAAATAAGATTTATTTTAGACAAAATATTTTTATTATTTTTTAATTTTTTTTAAATTTCAGAGTGTTACGGGGGTACAAATGCTTTGGTTACATAAATTGCTTTTGCACCACCCAGCAAGCATGTGTCCATCCCCCAGATAGTGTGCACTGCATCTGTTAGGTGTGAATTTACCCATTCCCCCTACCACCTGCCACCTGCCCAGCACCCTATTAATGTTACTTCCCGTATGTGCACATTAGTGTTGATAATTAGTACCAATTTAATGGTGAGTACATGTGGTGTTGTTTCTCCATTCTTGTGATAATTCACTTAGAAGAATGGGCTCCAGCTCCATCCAGGATAATATAATAGGTAGTTCATCAGTTTTTATGCCTCAGTAGTACTCCATAGTATACATATACCACATTTTATTAATCCACTCATGTATTCATGGACACTTGGGTTGTTTCCACATCTTTGCAATTGTGAATTGTGCCACTATAAACATTCGAATGCAGATATCTTTTTCATAGAATGTCTTTTTTTTTTTTCCTTTGGGAAGATACCTAGCGGTGGGATTGCTGGATCAAATGGCAGTTCTACTTTTAGTTCTTTGAGATATCTCCATACCACTTTCCGTAGAAGTTGTACTATTAATAGTTTGCAGTCCCACCAGCAGTGTATGAGTGTTCCTATCTCTCCACATCCATGCCAACATTTGTTGTTTTGGGACTTTTTGATAAAAGCTGTTGTGACTGGAGTTAAGTGATACCATCTCATTGTGGTTTTGATTTGCGTTTCCCTCATGATTAGACATGTTGAGCATTTTTTATATGTTTGTTGGCCATTATTCTGTCTTCTTTTGAAAAGTTTCTGTTCATGTCCTTTGCCCACTTTTTGATAGGGTTGTTTGATTTTTTCTTGCTGATTTTCCTGAGTTCTATAGAGATACTAGTTATCAGCCCTTTATCGGATGTGTAACGTGCGAATATTTTCTCCCATTCTGTAGGTTGTCTATTCACTCTAGTGATAGTTTCTTTGGCTGTGCAGAAGCTTTTTAATTTGATCAGGTCCCATTTATTTATTTTGGTTGTTGCTGTGATTGCTTTTGGGGTCTTCTTCATAAATTCTTTCCTTAGACCGATGTCTATAAGTGTTTTTCTAACGTTTTCTTCTAGAATTCTTATGATTTCATGCCTTAGGTTTTCCACATCTCTCACCTCTCACAAAAATCAACTCACAATGGACAAAATATTTAAATAGTGATTTACATTTTCTTTCTGGGCACTTCCATTTCTTTTCCTGGGCCTAGGATGATAATATTAGGGAAAATGTTCTTTGTCTCAATTTATCAATTCATCAATGAATGCATAAAAGTTTAGAAAATAAGTGACTTGCCCATGTTTCCTCAGCTGATAACAGGACTTTAAATTTCTGGCTCCTGCATCACAACTGTTTTCACTACTTTATGGACATTTACATTCCAGGGAACATCTCAGGGGAAAGTACCCAGCCTAACACTGATAGTTGAGACTGGTATTTGAACTTTGGAGAGATAAATTGTTACATGAGTCATCAACATGGAATTTACAGACTTAGGGATAAAATTGTCAATGGAATGAGTATTAAAAGAGAAGGAATTTGAAGTTGAATTCTTGTGAAACATAGAGAGAAAAAACAAAGAGGAAGAAGTTCAATCTTTTGGTAAAAGGTGGTAAAAGGCAATTAAAATTAAGGCAGAAATCTGTAGGTCAAGGATGGAAATTTTTTTTTTTTAATTAGTATAGGGGAATTTAAAGCATTAAGGTCTAAAAAGACCCCTTGATTTGACTGGCCAATCCGTGAAGACCTTTGAGGGAGTGTTTTTAATATAGTAATGGGAGATGAAAGCAAAATTAATGTCATATTATAATTGGCTGAAGCATGGAGTTGGAGAATACACACCCTGTGAGTTATAGTAATATTTATTTGAATTCAGATTTGCTATTTTCAGTACTGTAAGACAAAAGATTTGTATGGTTTATAGTATTAAAAAAAGGAAAAAAAATCACTCTCAAAACCTTGGGTCCACTGACAAAAATAACCAATTTCATTTTTTTCTTTTTTCTGGTTAAACAGCTGGGACTCTTAAGTACATTTATAGCCCTATAATTTAGTGTGAACTCTCTTTCATATTGTAATATTTATGATTTACTGTACTTTCCTGTCAAATAATTTACTGTTCCTTAGTACATTTGTCTATATCACATGATGTGGTAATTAAATACAAGTGTCAAAGAGATTGGTTAACTGTTTCTCAGGTTTGGCCACAGGTGACCAAGAATTCAGTGACTGAGTTCTTGTTTGTAAGCCCTGAAACTCAATTTTATCATAGAGTCCACAGTTGATAAAATTGATTACATAAGGTAAACACTGTAAGGGTTGGAACCATGTTTTATTTGACTTTGAACCTAGCAGAGGATCCTATACGCAGCAAGTGTTCATGAATGAAATGATGAATGAAGAATGGCATGGAATGTATGCTAACCTGTAACCTAATACACAAGATAATAATTTATTTTTAAAACTGCAATTTATAAATTTCAAGTGCAAGTTACTTTCATCTGGAAAGTTATTCCATAATAGTAATTTCGGTGTTTTTTTTTCGTTGTTTTGTTTTTGTTTTTGTTTTTGTTTTTTTTGAGACAGAGTCTCACTCTCTTTCCCAGGGCGAGTGCCGTGGCGTCAGTCTAGCTCACAGCAACCTCAAACTCCTGGGCTGAGCAATCCTACTGTCTCAGCCTCCCGGGTAGCTGGGACTGCAGGCATGCGCCACCATGCCCGGCTAATTTTTTCTGTATATATTTTTAGCTGTCCAATTAATTTCTTTCTATTTTTGGTAGAGATGGGGTCTCGCTCTTGCTCAGGCTGGTCTCGAACTCCTGAGCTCAAGGTGATCCGCCCACCTCGGCCTCCCAGAGTGCTAGGATTACAGGCGTGAGCCACCGCGCCTGACCCATAATAGTAATTTGTTGAAAACATTTCCTTCTAGGTTCATTAATCTGCTCAGGAATACTAGTTAAAATTTAGAAAGTAAGCAAACATAGGTTTGAGTAGATTTAGATGTTCTTGAGAAGATTTAATAATTTATAAATTATTTTTAGGTTGGCTCCCTTGAAATTATTGGTATATATATTATCATAAATATGAATAAACAGATTTAGGAAGGTTCGATAGCATGTATTAGATTACATAAATAATATGAAATATAAATTTAGAATGCCAGATTCATGATTCCCATGCAGTTGCCAGTATGTCTTCATTTGATTCAATTATAGATAACAGATGACCAAAATAAAAATGAAATGCCATAGTTGTTTCTTGATTATCAAGTATATGAGAACCTCAAAATCAGTTACATTATTATGTAAAGCTTCAAATTATGAACCATAAAATATGAACTCTATTAGTATGAATGTGACTATCTGGCCTTTCAATAAAGCAGGATTATGTATTTGTTTTGTATTTAATATTTGTACTGAATTTTATGGCATTCCTTTTATTCAGCCAGAAGATGTTTCAAATTTTATTTGTACACTAACATACTACACTGATCCTTTTTATTATTAGAAAATACATTCGATTAGTGATATAGTCTATAAAGCAAGAGTTATGTTATTGGTGTAAATGTTTTCCAGGGCATATTAAATAAAAATTTTAGGAAAACAGTAATGCAAATATGTACATAATTAAAAGTAGGAAAGAAATTAATTACTCTAAATTATAACATAATTAATTGAGAATAATTTCTTAAATGATAAAGGAAGAAAATTGTAATGATAGTTGAGACCTGGGTGGGGAGGATATTGGCTGATCAAAAGAATAAAGTAATTTAAACAATATTAATCTAGATATTTGTTCTCTATATGTCAAGGAATAATCATTTTTACATTGTTATTGTTTTGACTCAATTTATAATTTTGGGATAGACATTAATTAAAACACAACAGCTAAATGAGCAACATATAGACACTATCACAGTAGAATTTTCATGTACTTTATTACACAAAGAAAGCTTAAATATCCCTTTTATCCAATTTGAGATACAAAAGGTCATTTTTTCTGAATAAAACTTCTGGTAATTTTTAAGTCAATTATCAAACAGGTACATAAATTTTAAAAACAGCTGGTGTTTCAGAGGACATCTGTGATACAGCTAGAATAGACATTATGGATTTAGTAAACAATGCTATAAAATATAAACTAGACTTTTAAAGGATAAAACATTCTTCTTTGTCTTACTAATTGCTATAATAAAATGTATCAGAGAGCAATAGGTAAAAGGAAACTTTTTAATGCACTTCAGATGTGCCTTTTATTATATAGCTATAACATATATTAACAGCTTTGAAGAAAATTAAAGTCAACGTATTATATATACATATCCTTGTACTAAAATAATAAGATGTAATTGATTTAACTCCATACTCGTAAATATAAATGATAAAGGTTCATTATTAGATAATTCAGATATGACCAAAAATGATATTCCAATCAATAACTGTTTTGGAGCTATACTTTCAAATGAAACCCATATAGGGCTGATTTTACATTTAGAACTTAGAATTTGACAGAAGACTGAGGAATTAAACTAATTTAAATATATGGTGAACTATTTTTGCAGAGCTGACCTACATATTGTTTAAAATAGAGAACTTTTTCCAAAATTCCCTTAAAACAAACGCTGCCTTCCTCATTCTTTGCAGATTATTTATTTTATTTTCCTGAAAATGTTGAGTTTTTTATTAATAGATTTATTGATTTTCTTTGTTTTTTTAAGATCACTTACAGAAATCATTCTTTATTAATGTCTTTTTTTCTTGTCTTTCATTTAAAAATAAAAACCACCCCCAATTTTTTCTTTCAACTCTTTCGTGCCCTACCTCCTGCTGACATCTGTAGACCTAATTTCTCCCATCTCTCAGTTACTCTACAAACATGCTCATCTTCTATTTACCCTGAACTTGGTGGTCGAGGACATCCTTGCACATCACTCTAAATGACCACTTCACTCATCACAGTCACCAAAAGCACTAGTGGTGCTAAATTTTTGGTCCTTATCTTACAATACTTGTCAAACTTTTCTAAGCATATAAGTATGTACAAAGTTTTATATCTAAGTATGTACACATGCATCAGGTTAGTGTTCAGATATAGGCTAAAAAGTTTGACTATGAGAGCAAAACTTTTTGAACATTTTGTTTTGATAGTATTTCTGTATGTAAGGCATTGTCCTCTTCTCTGAATTGTTGGATTGATTGGTTGATGATCCAAGAAGTTATTTTTTTTCCCCTGGCATTCTCTGTACTGACAGTAGATGAGAATGAATACATAAATTTAGAAAGTTGTGTAGCTGATCTCTCAGCAACATTTTTAAATAGTCTTGAAATGTTCTGCATCCACGTTTTGTGCAGAACAGAAAAAAACCACTTTTAGCTTTTTTTCTTCAAGTTTCTATTTTTATTCTTTTTCTCATTTTTATTCTTCTTGATGATTTCATCTAGTTTAGTAATTTTGATGAGAATCTCCTATAGACTGTTTGTGTCCCCCCAAAATTCGTAAGTTGAAACCTGTTCCCAATGAGATGGTATGAAGAGATGGAGTTCATGGGAGATGATTAGGTCATGAGAGTGTGCCGTCATAAATGGAATTAGGGCTCTTATAAAGGGTTGAAGATATCAGAGTTCTCCCCTTCTAATATGTGAGGATATAGAGAGAAAAATGTCCATCTATGAATCAGGAAGCAGGTCCTCACCAGACATTGAATCTGTCAGCACCTTCGCCTTCGACTTCGAAGTCCCTAGAACTGTGAGAAATTTGTGTTATTTCTAAGCCACCTAGTTTGTGATATTTTGTTATAATAGCCTGAATGGATTAAAACAATATCCCTGTATTGATTACTCTTAACTATTTATCTTGAAGGTAGAGCTTTCAGCTGAGCTCCAGCTTTGTATGTTCAATTGCCCAATTGAAATTTACAATATTGTGTAGAGAGAGATATATCACACTTACTTTGTCCTAAAACAAACTCATTTATCCTGCCCCCAAGATGACTTCGCCTCCTGTATTGTACCTCATGAATGGTAACACCTTTCTCTTCATCTTCATTAATCACACTAAATCTTCTGAATCTTTGTTCTTTCATATCTAGCCACACTTTTAACTTTCCTCTACCTCTACTATCATTATTTTATTTGATACCTTCTTTATCTCTCACCTAGATGATTTCAAAAGCTTCCTAAATGTCTTCCCTGACTCCAAGTTTGTTTTTCTCTAATGTGGTCTCCGTATTACAGACAGAATCACTTTTAGATTGCAATTATGATAATTTTTATCCTCATGGAATAAAATGCAAACTCTCTAGCATGGCAAACTCATTCACAACATGGCTTCTGTTCATTTCTTGTTGCACCAGACTCACATTTTATGTTGCAGATATTCTGAGCTACTTGGATTCCTTCGTATACATCATGATTTCTCTTGAACCTAGGACTTCTTACATGCAGCTCTATTTGATGTTAATCACCCTAATTCTCCCCTTTCTACCTCTTATATTCTATATTTTCTCTGTCTTCAAAATTTCGCTTAGAGACTTGTCTAACTTCGGACCCTGCATAATGCTCACTAGGAAAGGAATAAAGGCAAAAAAAAAAAGAAAAAGAAAAAATCTAAGCAACATTTCTTGATCTCCCTAGGTTGACTTTACAACTCCTATCTTCTAGCTCTCTGTAATGACTATCTCCTTTGCTGTTAGCCTCGAATTATTTTCTGATTTCTCTTATTCCAAAATGTCCTAAGTCAACCCAGTAATTTTCCTAACTTATCATCCTGTGTTTATTTCTCACAGTTTTGGAAGCTGGAAAGTTCTAGATCAAGGTGTTGGCAGATTCAGTTCTTGGTAAGGACTCTATTCTGGCTTGTAGAAGGCTACTTTTCACTTTATTCTCTCATGGCAGAGAAAGCAAGCTCTGGTGTCTCTTCTTCTTCATATGAGGGCACTAATCCTATCATGGATGCTCCACCTTCATGACCTCATCTAAAGCTAATAACCTCCTGGAGGGCTTACCTCCCAATACCATCATATTTGGGAGTTAGAGATTCAACATATGAATTTTGGGAGGACAAAAACATTCAGTCCATAACACACCTTATATGTGCCATGCCCTTAAAAGGCTATGCCCATTGAAGAACATATTTGTTACCCATTCATTTTAACCTCCTTGTAATCAACTTTATATCCTCACTTCTCATCCCTAGTTCTCTATGGAATCTACTGGTCCTTTTGCAGTTACTATCTTTGACCATTTGGTATTCTTGATAACTTTTGTCAAGTCCTTCCATTTTGTACCATTTTTCTGAGTTATGTCTATGCATCTTTCTGGGTTTCTTACTAGGGTTCTAATCTTCCTACTTCCTCTTTCTAAATATCTTTTGCTTTCCTCTCTTTTTAAAAATTATTTTTTATTTTATTTTCTTAGTTGTTCAACAAAGTCCCTTTTATTTATTTATCTAGAAACTATTCTTTATTGTTTACCACAAATTTTTAACACAATATTTAACATCTTAGTGATCACCAAGGCCTGGGCTCTGGGACTTGCTCTGCCTCTCCTGGTCCTTAATGGTCTTTAAAGGGAGAAACGTCATGAACACAGACCAAGTCAAATGGTGGCAGGTCCATCCTTCTTTCTCAGTCATTGGACGAGCTCTCAATTCTTGTCCAGAGCAGGAAGGAGCCTGTACTTAAGAAAAATCTAATAAAGAATTTGACTATTGCGTTATAAGATCTCTCTTAATAACTTAGATTTATTAATAGTATGGGTCCACTCTCATTTGCTTCTGATCTAAATTTTTTCATTTTCTAATTTACTTTTTGTGTATGTAATTTTAATAAATAATCTCACTATCTGTGCAGTAATAAATCAACCTAGTGCAAAGAAAAATCCCTCAAACTGGAAGAGCCTTATCTTACTTCAGAAAGAGGAAACAGAGGTTTTTCTGGTCCTCTTCTTCTCAAGAGATGACCAAACATTCCCCCAAAGTTCAAAATGTTATTTCTGGCGTCGGAATGTAAATAGAGGCAGCTTTTGTTTGGGAAGGGCATCTCTAACCACTGTGCAGGCAGTCTTCTCGTAAATTTCTTAAAATCAACTCTTGAGAATCATCCATGGTTGTGCACAAAGGCTCTAAGGCCAACACTACTTCTGCTATTTCATCTCGCAAGTTAGAGTCAGAGGAGGCATTGTAATTGTCAGCAGCAAGAGCAATAGCAGTGGCCCCACAAGGTAGGTCCTCAATGATCTGGGACATTCAGTTTCCCTTTCCCACAGTGCCAACAATGCATGCTTGGTGACTCTCTCCATGCTTGGAAGATCTGACTTCGGAACAAAAGTGAGCCACCTATTCTCTTGGCAGACAAATAAGTAATCCCTCAGAGGTTTCACCTGAGGTTCCTTGAAGGAGCCCAAGCCATCTACTGACCTTGCTGGCGGCAGCCATCTTGGCAATGATTGGCAGATTATGAATGACAAAGGACATTTGTTGTTTTGTGTGGTTCTGAGAGTGTCCTAGAACGTCAAAGGCTGTGATATCTGTGGCCACATGGGCATTAAATGTGTGCATTAATCCAGCACCAGTTCTGTTGAAGGTAGCCGTATTGAGCATAGCTTCCTGACAGGCCAGCTGTGCCTCTTCTCTGGAAACCACCATCTTTACTTTATTCCATCTTTCAGGATTATCCAGCCATTGGTGGGTATTGACAACAATTTGGATTCCTAAGAGTTTGGTTTACACAAGTGGGTCGCCAACAATAGTCCTGTCAGGCATTATGAATTCATTTGACTGACACACCGCAGTGGCAATTCCACCAGTGATGATCCAGGAGTTGACTACCATCTGTCCACCAGTCACTGCATTCCCTCCTGTCCTCTGCAGCATCCTGAAAGGCTTTCATCCTGAGTAGTGTTACCTTTTTGCCTTCCTCCTCACTCCTACTCTTGCTGACACTGAGTAACATTAACATGTTGTCGCATTCAGTAATGCCTGTGGTGCAGAGGTCACTTAGCACATTGGCACAAGCTAAGTGCTCCATAATGTACAGATCTTCCACCAAGGCATAAAACAAGTCTGTGGTCTGTGCCAGTGTTAGACCCCTGTTGCCTCAGGGGGATGACACAGGAGTCCATCCCAGTGCCCAGGACTGGAAATGTTGGGTTAGGCCACCTTGGCTGGCAGGCCAGTTTCCTGGGCCACCTTTTCCTGGCTCCAACCAGGCCCTGGCCCAGTAGGGGCCACACGTCTGGCTTCCTCAATTGTGTTTGGAGTTTGAGCAGCATCTCCTGTGGGACCCTGTCCCCTTAGCCCTTCATGCCAGGGAAGCCTGTCAGCTGCCAGCTCAGCCTGAGGCCTAATGCCTGGAGCTCAGAGGACTGGGAAATCCTTTTCTTTAGTCTAATTCTCTCTCCAAAGAGTTAGACTAAATTACTATATCTCTGGCTGAATGATCTCCAGAACTCCAAATTTAGCATGACTGAAGTTGATATCAAATTCTTCCTCCACCAGCTATATAAAATACATAAATTTCTTTACTAGTTTTGTAACCATAGGCAAGTTATTTAACCTTTCAATGTTTCTGTCTCCTCATTTGTAAAATGGGAATAAAATAGTACCTACCTCCAAAGGCTGATGTAAGGATTAAAGGCGTTTTTGTTTGTTTGCTTTTTGTCACTGGCTCAAATATTCATTTTTTTCTAATATTACTCTTCTTTATTTTATTCTCTTTGGAGAATAACTAAAATCTAGTTATGGTCTTTTTATTCTCCATTTAATTGCTATTTCTCTTAATGCTCTTAACCTGTCTCTTTGCTTTTAGCTTCTATTCTTTTCTAATATACCTGTATAACTTACCTGTTCTGTGTTTCTTAGCATTCAATACACAGATTTTTAAGTTGACAATAAAGTTGCTATCTCGCTAAAATAACGCTTATTCATTTTTTGGTGTAGTCGAATAAATATTTCTCAGTTCCTACTTTCTCTACCAAGTGTTAGTTTTGCTGTTTAACTCAAATCACCTCCCATGCCCTACACTTGCTACTTTTGCTAAGCACAAATATGTTACCATAACGTCAACATTTAACGTAAAAATGTAAGAACAAGAAGAAAAGTTGGCAATATTTATTATAGCCTATATTAAGCATTAGTTGTCATGGACGTGTAATAGGAAAAATAATCATGATTTATCCTTGCGTGCAATTTAACACTTCAGAGATGACAGATATGCCTTTGAGAGAAAGAGAGAGAGAGAAAAAGAGAGAAAGAACTTAACTATAATGAAAGGAGAATGGAAATATGATTTTGGACACATTTTCTTGGGAAAAAGAAAGTTACCCAACTCGAACAAGCCATTAAAAGAGCTGAATTATTACAGTTTGAGTTTGTGAAAAGATGTCCATAACATATGAACACACCTGAAGAGGCTAGGTTTTAAATGAGCAATCGATCATTGTGAAGTTCCTAAAAATTTATTTTACTTATTTATTTTTAAGATTTAAGAAATTGCATTCTTTATTGCTATACCTTTAGGCAGAAACTAAAGTAAAATATACCATATGCCAAACATACACTTCCAGGACTATTAGAAAGTAATAACTTTGGGCTAAGAGTTTTATTAGGTTGCAGATCTATTTTTTTCCTCTTGTGGATACAAAGAAAGTTTTAGAAAAAAAAAATAACTACATTGTTTTCCCAACTTCTTAACATGTGTTAAATCCACTCAGTTAGCCACCAGAGACTTCTAGAAAATGGAGACAATCGAGTGAACCTGAAACACTGAGAATAAAGAGCTTCAGTGGGCTCTTAGAAGTTACTGGAGAGAATCCATGCCCAAGGAGATACAGAGAGTATTTTTCTGCTAGTCTCTGAAGCTCTTGCTGATTCAGTGACCCTTAGTCATCTGACTCAGTTTGCCTTAACCTGACTTTTTCAGACTTTGCCCTCCAAATTCTAGTTAATCCTCATGCTATCTATTGCCTTTGAAACTTGCCCTACTTTACTATGGCCTGACTTCAATTATAGTTCTTGCCCCAACTCCTCTCACAGGCATACCCATGGCCAGCAGCCTGGTTCTCCAAACCATGTCCTCAATAATACATTACTTGTAATTCTGCATTCTATGACTATTTTTGTCTGAGGTGGAGTAAGAAAGCAGACCAACATGGGTGATCATGTTTTATAATTTAACTTAATTGCCATATTTAATTGCCAAATACCTCTCCTTCCTCCCTTGCCCAATCTTATGAAATAAATGTCACTAGCTTCATTTTATAATATACTTGAAGGAACCTAAATCCGACATTGTTAATCAATTTGCCTATAGCTATACAGTTAGTAAGTTACATAGGTGAGATTCAATCTGCACCTACATGAGATTTCCATTATACTTTCCTGCCTCTGGTGAAAGATATTTGAAACTCAGTGTTAGAATAAACATTTAGAGGGAAAATTTGGAATGTAGAACAATATGGAAATTGTTCTTTGCTCTTCTCCATAATTGTCAGTATTCGGTAATCCCATTAGGCTCTTTCCATCATTGTATTAAGATAATGTATGTGAACATATAGGTGCAGCAGATGTACTTACTGCCATATGAACCATTGCTATTGGAAGTGGGGACAATAGCTAATGTGCTTCTGTGCTTCTCTTGGCGATTTAAATTGATTGCTTGATTTGTTCTACCAGTCTTTCTGGAATCAGAAGGCAATCGTATTGGTCTATAATCTCTAGAATCATCACTTTTCTTTCTCTTGTATAAAGGCAAGCACATTACACTGGCCCTGTTCCAGTTCCCCGGGACCCTCAGTTACTGAAAACAATTGATGAATGCACTCATAATCTAATTCCCAACTACCCTGGAATATATTACTATGTGCTAATAAATTGGAGTACATAGGCAGATGTTCCCTTTACATGGCTCTTCTTCCTTTGTTTCAATAGAACTTGTTTTGGCTGTACCTTCCATCTATAAAAAGACACATTTTCTTAGACTTTCCTTTTTGTTATGTCTAACTGGAATCCTTTTCTCCATATTATAAGTATGTACAGGTTTTTTAGACCCAGACATTTTTGTGTGTTTTCTCCCCAATAATAACAAGAACACAACACTAAGAAATATAAATTGTCTCAATGTGCTAGGAACTGTGTTAAGTCCTTTATTTAGGTAAGTCTACTAACTTCTCACAGTTACCCTGTATGTTATTCTGGTCCTTATTTTACATTTGAGGAGTCTCAGGGACAGCAAGCTCTTTTTGTACTCTGTCACAGTTTGAAAGTGACAAAGTTAGATTCTAACAGATCTGAGTCCAGAACTGTCATTTTCAACCATGAAGCTGTCCAGCTTCATTTTTTTGTTCAAAGTCCAACTTGATGCAAAAAAAATGTAGTTCAGTTCAATACTGAACTGAAATTGAACTAAATACAGTACGGTTCAATAAATATTTATTAAGGTCCATTATATTAAAAGTATTAAGAAACCAGTTTGATATCATAACATGCTATGTTTTATATACTCAGTTAACCTACATCATGTAGTTTTTCTTTTTCCCTTTAGCTTCCTACATGCTTCTGGTTTAAATATTTTGTTTACCTGTGACTTTTTATAAACATATTTTTCTAAAATTTAGTAGTTATTTTATTTGTAATCATTCATTTTAAAAATATGTAATGTTTATATATGCCATTCTACACAAAGTAAGTGATAAGGACCTTAATAGTTGATACTCTATTATATTATTTTTTCTCCTCCATAGGCCCTCTACCCCTATTAAGCAAATTTACCGAGATGATTGGTCTGAATAGCCAGAGATTTGCTCTCCTGAGGGACATTTGACAATGTCTGGAGACAGTTTTCACTGTAACCACTTGGGGATTTGGGATACTGGTATCTAGTGTGTAGAAGCCAAGGATGCTGTTAAACATCCTACAGTGTACAGGACAGCATTCTACTGAAAAACATTACCCAACTCAAAAAACATCAGTACCACCAAGGCTGAGAAATCCTGAATCCTAGATTATCCCTGAGGTATATATATCAGCATGAAATCAGGAATGGACTGTATATTCTTCCTTTTAGGCAAATGACTGTGGTTTGATTGTCTATATTTTTCCCCTACCTCAAAATACCATGCCCCCAAAAAATCCCCTCCCATCGTGCTTATCGGCATTTTAATTAGATGTCAATATTTTAGTTTCTTTTAAAAAAACATAAATATGTTGATGATGACAGTGACATCTGTGAAATTTTTGACCAAAAATTTGTTCAATTCCCAATGGTTTTACTATGTCGTTGATGTTTTTTGCTAAAGTAAATTTCCAGACTTCAAGCATTCATCAAAATTTGAGTATTTTATAACACAACCAAATATTTATCTAGTATCTTAATTTCCAGTCCCTTTAGATGTAGTCTTCTGTCATCAAAAACAAGTTCTGGCTGCTATGAAATTGAGTTTGCTTTCTTCAGTACTTTGAGTACAATTGTCATTTAGTAAAATAAACACGGCTGTATTATTTCTTAATGTCTTCCTTAACAAGAATAAGATTAGACAACATCTCACAAACTCCCATTGGGCGGCACTTAAGAAGTGAGTAATATTTCTGTCTGCCTAAGTCAAGTAATCCCAATTGTAAGTAATTTACAGGAAGGCATCAGGGACTGTTACAATAGACATATTGCCATGTGTCACTGGAAATCAGCATCTCCCCACATGTTTGATCAACAGCCAGATGGAAGCTTTTATCACATTTATTTAATCTGAAATACACATGGTAATTACACTGGACCTTTGATTCAGGGCCTTATTAGTGTCTCCAGAGAAGTCAGGAAATGAGTTTGTCAGTTGCAAACTGATGTAGTCATGACCCTCTGGGTAGAATTTACATCTATCATTGCCTAGACTGGAGTATAGCTACAAATTACATTGTATCTCAAGAAAGTAAAGTAAAAGCTTAGATAATTTGTGTGAGAGGAGAAAGAGGCTTCTGATCTGTCCAACATATTGTTTATATTAATATTCTTATTCATTCATACTTCTCCAAAATGGCTTCCTCCTATGAGTGGTGGTGAGCAAAGTGGAATAAAAATCATACAGCCAATTTCTCACTAAATAAAATGAAACAAGAGTGAAATATTCCACATTTCTAGTCCCAGACTTGGGGTCCTGGACATCTGCCATACCTAAACTTAGTGGAAGTTAATCGTATATGGAGTTTTCTTTTCATTAGTGATAGGAAGAGGAAGATATTACAAGGACCACTTTTCAAAATTTTCCAGTGAGGAAAATGCTGGAAAATAAAACTTTATTTAATGTTGGATGTTTAACTACTGACTTTTCTATTATGATATTTTTACATAATACTAAAACATCAATGAGCAAAGCTGACCAATGTTAATATGTATGAAAAACATTAAAATAATATGTCTGTTAAAGTAGATGGAGGTTATCTCTGGAGCATGGGGGTAATGGAAGACTTCAACTTAATGCTAAAGATTTTTTAACATTCGAAAATTTGTATCGTGATTATATCATTTTGTTTTTAAAGTTAAACAAGAAATATGTGTATATGTTTAAGTGTATGTATATGTATATATGTATGTGGCTATATAAATGGCCTCCCAAAAGTGTTCACAGATAATATGACATTTTCTGATATATTGTTAATGTTTTTAAAGGGGAAAAGTGAATGAAGACTGTTTATTACTGGAAAAGAAAAATAATAGATTTCTATTAAAATAGGATGACAAAACTAATGAGAAATGCCAATAGAATCACTTACATATTCTTAAATGACTTTGAAAATTTTATTGCTTGATTAAAACTCTATTAATTGCTATTATTATTATCCTAATAAACTTACATAGGATTTTAATCCATTAAATTAAATTAAAGGGTATTAAATTGAATTGTGCTAAAATTAAAATGCTAATTAAAAGCATAAAATCATCCTATCAGTATCTTATTTTTATATTTATTACATTAAGCCAATATAGTATATATTATATCTCTCACATTTCAATTGACAATGTTGCTACGTTTAATGACTTTTTTATTTCCATTGCCATGACTACTATTATCTCAATGACAATTAGGGTAGACCTTAAAAATTATACATTGTATAAACAAGGATAAACATATCGAACATCTACTTTTTGCTGGACACCATGCTAAGAACATTCTATGTAAGATCCCATCTCATCTTCACAACAGTTTTATAAGGCAGATGATCAGTAACGACTACATTTAATGGAAACTAAAACAATGCTCAGTGAAATTAACACATTGACTGCCAAACACACAAAAAACCCCAGAAACTTTTCCTTGGGGCCATAGGGTTTTATTATGAAAATATAATAAAAACTTCGAGTATAATGCAAAATTAAATCGTCAATGTTAATTATAACAATAAGAACATCAGCAAGTAAGATTTTATACATGCTTCACATGGACCCTGGGTCAAAACCAGAGTGAGTTAAATATAACTCTCATGGCAGTTAATGTATTTTTATGTCTAGTTTTATTCAAAAAAGTCAAGTTTTAAATTCTTCTTTGGTAAAGAGCTGTCTTAAGCCTCGTATTGTCTTTTCCTGTTTTGTACTTATAATAACAACAGAAACTGTACAAGCAATATAGTACTTAAAATTTCTTTCCTATGTAAAGTTAGAAAAACAGTTATGATTCAGTGAACAAAATAAAGTACCAGGTATTACTACTTCTGGTTCTAATTGAGTTGTTGCCTTACAATATGACCTCCAAAAAGCAACTTAGTTTTACGTTATTTTTTTTGCTGTGTTATCTTGCAAGACAATTTGAACTCTTGGTGAATGACAGATTCTAGGAAAAAATAGGGGGAAAGTGATTATATGTGAAGGTGGGAGAAAGGGGAAAGAAGGGAACTAAATGAATACTCCATTTATCCATACAGTTTGGAATACAGAATACAACAGAGACAGAAATAAAACAATTATGCTAATTTGGAAGAATGAGTATGACTGCATGAAATTTTCAGTCACAATTAGAATGAGATTTATTTTAGGTCATATATTTAATGATATCTATGAAGGACATAGTCTCTTACTCTAAACTTTATTTGTATTACTTAAGTAGAGGAAAGATATAAAGCTCTACCACTAAAATTCTGTGAAATTTTGGGGTATTAAGTACCACTTTGAAAAGTTTTAGAATTCTACTTTTATGACCACAGATGTAGTTTAGAATATATAATACAAGATTTTAAGGTTTTCATTTAAATTTTTCTTGAGTTTAGTTGAAATGACCTCAGTGAATGTGTTTCAGAGCTTTCAGTTAAGTCTTTTAATTTGTATGCTTGGCCTAAAAGTGCTGTGCAATATTGTTAAAATGAGTAATTATATTTTATGCGTAACAGGAATTTAGGCCCAGTGCTTTTTAACAATGATGTAGGACAAAATTTTACATATACTTATACTTCATATTAACTTGTAAGGACAGAATTATTTTATAGGCATATCTCCCACTCATTAATATTTAAGACAATTTCCTCTAAAGAATTTGTTATAGGCTTAGTTAGGTTCAGTCTGCATACTTCTTGAATTAAAAAATCAGAGTCTATTAATTCATGAAATATGCAAATATCCTGTGTGTTTAAATAGAAACTACTGTCATAATTTAAACATAGCATGTTTCTTACACATTTGGTTTTTCCTTTGTTTGGGGAACAATGGAGTTTGTTTTATACTCACAAACATGTACTCAATTACTTCTGTCATTATAATAAGTGTCTAAATCCATGACTATCTGATCATTGAACTCTTAATGATAGTGAAGACATAGGCTCCTGACAGATATTAAATACGTAAATTATATAAAGAGAGCCAGATCTCCAAGAATTAACTACACTAAAGTTTTATAACAATATTTTGCATAGAATTTTTGTTAAATTTAATAATCTTCTTCCAAAGTTCTTCCTATAGTTAAGTGAATTAACCTACTTGACAAATCCAAAACTAAGCAACATTCTGAATTGCTTTCTATAATATAGTATTTGAAATATCCTAGCTCATTTTTATTATAACTGACCAACTAAGTTAAGAGACCAGATTTTTTCTTGTAAGTCAACCATTTGAACCCTAAACATATTTTTCTACATTACCTTTTGGGTATAAATGGATTTTTTGTTCTGCCAAGAATCTAGCCGTCATTTACAGTTTTGGCTACTTTGGAAAATAGGTTCTGATTTAGGATATAATGAAGAAACGCAGTGATGCTTGCTTGGTCTTTGACTCTTCTCTTCCAATCTCCTTACGGAATGATCTTAGAAGGCAACACAACACAGAGAGAGAATACAGAATATTAGGAAAGAATTCCCCTCTAAAACCTGTGAAAGTTGTGCACAAGAACATTTGTGTTCAAGATCCTTAATTTAAGCAGTTACTTTTTATTACGCATTAATCATTGTATACCTTCTTGATAGCAACTATTCTCTTATGAAAACTTTCATGCTGGTCTAATTCCGCTTGGGTCAGGTTTGGTTTTCAGTTTGGAGCTTGGATGCTAACATACAATGATGAGTGCACTTATTAACGATTTACTAAGAAAACCTACTAAATTTGCTATGAAAATAGTAACCATGTTATAAATTTGATGTATGGATAAAATGAATTGATACTTATTTAATAAATTTAATACAATGATAAGAAAAATGTTTTTCAATAAATATTAGCTATTATTATTATTTTTATGAGACAAAGGTTATGCTAAGACTTTTGTATGTGTTACCTCATCTGATCCACACAGGAGTTCTGTGTGTCACATAGTATTATTATCCAGTTTAATATTTGAGAAAACCAAGGCAAACAGAGGTTAAGTAAGTAACATATTGGTCACATTGCCAGTGTATGAAGGGCCAGTAAGGGCAAAATGGGAGTGATTTACTTTGTGTTTGAAAATAGTTTAGTAGATAATTAAAAAATCAGGTAAAATTTATTTAACCTTAAGATTTTAATATGTACAGCATGTGCAAATCTTCACTGGCATGTCATCATCTCTCCTTAATGGTGTGTAGAAAGGACATGTATATTATATTATGAATACATTCATTGTAACTGAGGAACTGGTTCAATGATCACTCACAATGGTTTTAAAAACTCAAACATAGTCAATAGGACTTATAATTACTGCCAGTACAATAAATTCAAAAAATAATACAATTTGCTTGACTGAATTGATTAGAGCTATATAGTATACATTTAAGAACTAACTATTTAAAAAAAAATTAGTTGAAATGGTATTGTATTTATTGGCCTGTCAAAAAATGAATATGTTTCTGACAGGTAATGTTTCCCACCATTTAAATCTCCATTTCTACAGATGGATAGACAGTACAAACAACTGGCACAGCCTAAAGTTTTCAGAATAATATGGGATGGTATAAATATTCTCATTATTAAACATTTATTATTTATTATATTTTATTTTCTGAGTGTTTTAAAAATAAACATTTTCTATTATTTTTCCTCTGAAAGCATACTTAATTTAATTATAATGAGGTCATTTTTTGTTGTTGTTGTTAGTTTAGTTTAAGAAGAAATGTGCTTACACCTAGATTTTACTCTTGTGCAAAGATCACTGGATATTATTTATTTAACCTCCATTCTGCTTAAAAATACCTTAATTCATCTTTTTAGATTTTCACAGAATACATTGCCAAAACAGACATATGGCAATGTCAGATACTACTCATTTATCTTCTTTGTTAATGGTTGTTCCCATTTATTCATTTTATGTGTTTAGGCTGAGAACAGTGATGTGTAAAGAGTTAGGTATTATTGACATTGAAGGCAGATCAATTCCAAATTTGAAAGACATAAGGCAACAGAATAAAAAACCAGCAAGTTCTACAGATCACATACAAGTGAAAGAAATTAGAGTGTGGAATGAATTTTAGTATCTTCTTTCTGGCAAAACCTATACAAAATAAGAAAATACAGGTTTGTTTACAATGTCTCATCTTATGATGCTCATTGATTTATTTGCATGGTATTTATTGAGCAACTATTAGATATGACTTACACACCCATGTTCTGTCTTAGTCCATTAAAGCTGCTGTAACAAACTACCACAATTTGGAGAGTTTATAGACAGTGGAAATTCATTTCTCACAGTTCTGGAGGCTGTGAAGTCTAAGATTAAGATGCTAGCAGATTCAGTGCCTGGTGAGGGCCTGCTTTCTGGTCCATACATGATGCCTTCTTGTTGTGTCTCACATGGTAGAAGAGGCAAGCAGCTCTCTGAGGCCTCTTTTATAAAGACACTCATTCCACTAATGAGGGCAGAGCCCTCATGATCTAATCACCTTCCCAAGCTTCCACCTCCTAATATTAACACATTGGTAATTAGAATTTCGACATATGAATTTTGGGGAGGGTGGGGAGGACAAACATTCAGACCACAGCAGATTCCATATACTCTGATTTTAATAATAACTTTTTGAGAAAGGCAGAACAGGTATATATTCCCATTTATAGACGTAGAAACTAAAATTCTGCAATGGTCAAACTGAAACTCGAACTTGGGTCTGACAGTTCTGATAAAATGCTATTTCAGATCTTCTATGATCTTAAAGAGAGACTATTTAATAAAGGACAATTAGGCTCTATGTCATGTGCCTAATGGATAACTTAGTTGAATTTTCCCACCAAAAACTTACTTTACTTTCCCTTTGATAACCCAAATAACCTTAGAAACCATTCCTTTCTTTCACTTTCCTCCTGATGTTACTCAGTTAATCTCGTTATGGCAAGTTTTCTCCCCTTTTGGATGTCAGTACTAAAAGAGGTAACGTATTTTGTGAAGGGCCCTTAGTCCTAATAGCTACACTCCTCTGCTGGTTGAGAGTCCTCTCTGGAGTTGTTCAAATTCTTCAGGGCTGAAAATTTTCCTTACTTCAAGTAGTCAAGGAAATACTGGTCTCATTTCACCAGAGAGAAAGAGCAGTGAAATGAAGAAAATTATGCTAGAATGTGTTTTTTCCAAAAATAAGAACAACATTTTAGGAGAAATTTTCCACTTAAATTTTTGTTATCAAGGCAAATAGAGTATCTTAATCAAGTATTTGTTTTATTTGTGCCCAGTACATTATTGACTATTTATAAACACAAGTTAATAAAGTCATTTTTTGTATAATTAGGATACCTGTAAGTAAAGAAAAAAGGATGAGCAAATCTTGAAAATGGGACAATTCTCAGGAGAGGAAATCTGTAGCCAAATGCATACAATTAGTCCAGGATTTGGCAACACTTCACTTCTGCACTCCTTACTATCACACTTTGCTTGCTGAAACATTTTATAAATTGATTATATCGCTAAGCTAACCAACTTTGAAACACTGAAACCAAACCCAAACAAAAAATAACAGCACTTTTAAAATTGGTATTTGCAAAATCTTTTTAAATAGGAAGCTTGCACTCTTACGAGTAGAAACATGTTGAAAGCATTTGTTGTTGAAATAAATTTATGTTATAATAAATACATTTTGAGAGGAAAGACTTAGTTTTGTCCTTGCTGGATTCTGTTTTAACCTATTAATGACTCTCTGTTGTCTGATGTAGCCTTAAGTTAAACCTCATAGATTCAGAGTCACTATAAACATTGTTTATAGTTAAAATTATGTGTAAATCACTATACACACAAAGAACTATGTATTTTCATGTTTTCTATCCTTCAGAGGTTGTTCTTAAATATTTTTGTCAGAAACAGTAATTGTACGTAAAATTAGAAGAAAATAGATGGCCCTTAAGTGAATGTAGTGATGTATTTCTCTTCAGGGACTTTGTTAATGTCATACACTGTCAAAGGACAGTTCATTTTTTCCCATAAATTATATATAACTATTTCCAATGTTTTGCCATAGTGACCTTCTTTCTGAAGCACTATTCTTTGTAAAGAGGGGAAAGTAGGCCCTTAAGTACACAGAAAAAATCCAAATTTAATGTTAGAATCAATTTATCCAAAACATTAATTAAGTGTAAATCTGGATGAGTCATTTTTACTTAGCACTAATTTCTAAAATATTTGGATAGTAACAGTATTATTGTAATTTAGTATCACAAAGGGGCAGTGATCCATTGCTCAGCACAGCAAATAGGTATACAAAATACAATCTCTGTCTGGAATTCAGCATAAGAATTGAATATTATCCATTCACTCACTCAATTTGTTTGGTTCTAAGAACTGCGCAAAAGTGCTGTTGGAGCTACATTACAAATCTAAGACACAACCTTTGTCTTCAAAAAAGTTTACATCTTTGAGGGAAGATAAAACTTAAGCAAGTGAATTAATCCAGGGCAAAAGTCTCCTGAATTAAATAATTCAGGGATAATTGACGCGGAGAGATTGCCTACAGTTATTTGGAATTTGCATACACAGAGGGAAAGAAGACTGTCTTACAGGATGAAGCAGCGGCATAGCAAGGGATCATTTAGCATGGATGGACGCTGGATTCCTCACCATGACACAAGAAAAGAGAATACAATTATTTGAAAAGACAAAAAACTATGAATGACTTCAAGTAGGTCTTGTTCTCAAAATAGAAGTCATCTAAGCCATCCTTAAAGCTGACTTTCATAATTATTTTTAAAGTTTTTCAAGGATTATTTTCAAACAGGTTTGTGCAAGAATGCTCCATGGTTTATCAATCTTCATATTAATAATAACTGTGATCTCCTGGGTCAACACTTTACATGCATTAAATAAAACAGCCATTTATAATATAGAGCCTGGCACAGATTAAATACTTAACAAATTATTATCTCATTTAATCCTTACCCATCACACTCCCACCAGATTCTTCTTTACCTAATCTCGTTATGCAAATCTTCCTCTATTAATATTTTCCCCCATCTTTCAAACAGTCAGACACTTACAATGGTTCACAATTACCACACAGAGTCAATTAAAAGTTCTAAATGAGTCTTTTAAGAGGTTGAAAAAGGAGACCTCTTATTTTATATTTTTCTACATGACAGCTTACAGTTTCCACCTTTTTTTCTCATATAACTACCAGATTGTGCTTTCTTTGTGTCAGACCTTCTTCTAAACCCTTTAAGGACATTAACATATTTAGTCATTGACAATTCTGTGAAATAAGAAGTATTCACTGGCCGGGGTGTTGCGGCTCAAGTCTGTAATCCTAGCACTCTGGGAGGCCGAGGTGGGTGGATCGTTTGAGCTCAGGAGTGTGAGACTAGCCTGAGCAAGAGCGAGACCCTGTCTCTACTAAAAAAAAAAAATAGAAAGAAATTAGCTGGCAACTAAAAATATATATGTAAAAAAATTGGGTGGGCATGGTGGTGCATGCCTGTAGTCCCAGATACTCAGGAGGCTGAGGCAGGAGGATGGCTTGAGCCCAGGAGTT
>RJWJ010005306.1:0-36368 GCA_004363605.1 Indri indri
ATTAGAGATGTTGAGCATTTTTTCATATGTTTTTTGGCCATTATTCTGTCTTCTTTTGAAAAGTTTCTGTTCATGTCCTTTGCCCACTTTTTGATAGGGTTGTTTGATTTTTTCTTGTTGATTTTCCTGAGTTCTAAGTAGATTCTAGTTATCAGCCCTTTATTGGATTTGTAGCATGCAAAAATTTTCTCCCATTCTGCAGGTTGTCTGTTTGCTCTTGTGACAATTTCTTTGGCTGTGCAGAAGCTTTTTAATTTGATCAGGTCCCATTTATTTATTTTGGTTGTTGCTTTGATTGCCTTTGGGGTCTTCTTCATAAATTCTTTGCCTAAGCCAATGTCTAGAAGAGTGTTTCCAACATCTTCCTCTAGAATTCTAATAGTTTCACTCCTCAGGTTCAAATCTCTTACCCAGCGTGAGTTGATTTTTGTGAGAGGTGAAAGGTGTGGATCCTGGTTCAGTCTTCTACATGTGGCTGTCAAGTTTTCCCAGCACCATTTATTGAATAAGAATTCTTTTCCCCAGTGTATGTTTTTGTCTGCTTTGTCAAAGATTAGGTGGCTATATGAGGATGGTTTTATATCTGGGTTCTCAGTTCTGTTCTGCTGATCAGTGGCTCTATTTTTGTGCCAGTCAGGCTCTTTTAAATGACCAGTTCTCAGGGGAACTGCAGGGAGTTAGCTATGCTCCCAGCAAAAAATCGGGTCCCTTAGGTAGGGGTCGTCACAAAGGATAAAAAAATAATAGAAATTTGAAAATAATTGAAATAAAAGAATACACAGAGATGAAGGTATAGTTTTATAGATTTATAAAGATAAAAGGCAAAGTCGGGGTACTCAGGGGTCCTCACGAATATCCCTGTCAATTATAAAAGGCCACGAGTGAAGTTTCACATGGGTATTTATAGGTACAGTGATCGGTTGCCAGGGGTAACAGATTTACATTATAATAAGTAGTTTGTTTTAGGTTAAAAGTCTTTCAAAAGGCTTCTGTAGATCCCTTAATTCACTCTATCCACGTGAACAAATGGTTACAAAATCTTTCAAAGACAAATTTCTAAGTTCTAAGATAAAGCTATCACTTAACAGAAGCGTTAAACAGAGATATAGTGGCTCCGTATTTCTTTATCTAGTTATTGCAAATGGAGACGGGTGATCAGAAGTCAAACAGGAACTGTCCCTTGGGCTTATTGTTTTTAGTCGCAGGTGTCTGTCTCTCAGGCGGGCACTCTTTGATCAGCTCTCATCCTGTGGGTCCTTGCAGACCTGCTTTGTCGTTCAAAGCAGGCGAGAACCACAGGTTTGAGACTGCAGCCTCACCTTGGAAAGCAGCTGCTAGTGACCTTTGAGATGCTCTCCTGAGGTGGAGCAGCTTTTGATATGCAAACTAACGCGTTCACATATTCCTTCAAGGCAAAGCCCTGCAAAACTCCTGAGATCATTTCTGTCTCTAATATAGTAATATTAATTTATGGAGTGACAGGGAACTAACAGAGAACTCGCTCGTTACCCTAAGGAGGGCACCAAGCCATTTTTGAGGGATCTGCCCCATGACCCAGACACCTCCCACCAGGCCCCACCTCCAGCGTTAGGGGTCACATTTCAGCATGAGGTTTGGAGGGAAAACATCCCAGCGATAGCGCTGTCTTCTGGCCTTGAGAATTAATGTGGAGAAGTCCTGAGGCCAGAGTGATTTGTAATTTGTCAATTCCATGCTCTCTCTGCCCTTAGCATGAGACCCGGCTCCCCACTCTCCCTAAGGGCCCCACATGGTCTCATCTTCTGCCTCTGTCACCTTGGTTTTCAGCACCATAAGCACCAAGCTCAGGCCCTTTGCTCGCTCGCAGCATCCAGCTGTTGGTCTCAATGTCACCCCTTCACGGAGCACCTCCCAGCCTGCCCTTCTTTGCCTTCAGAGCAGGTCTCCCTTTGCAGCTGGAGGTTGCGTGTGCATTGGGGGTTGTCTGTAAGAACCCCTGCCTGAGGGGAGAAGGGGCTGGCAGTGGAGCTTCCAGGAATGGCTGGAAAGCTGGGGTCGGGGGAGCTGGCCAGATGGGAAGAGAGGAAAGAAGGAACAGGCTGCCCTGCAGGAGAGGTGGGCATGGGGAGCTCAGATGGGGAACGTGTTAGGAGCTGCATTATGTCCTCCCATAGATATGTTGATGTCCCATCCCCCGTACCTGTGAAGGTGACCTTATCTGGAAGTAGGGTCTTTGCAGATGTAATCAAGGTAAGATGAGGTCATATATACTGGAGTACGGCAGGCCCTAATCCAGTGACTGGTGTCCTTTAAAGATGAGGGAAGTTTGGACACAGACACACGGGGAATAAGGCCGCGTGGAGACCGAGGCGCAGACTGGAGTGACGCGGCTCCAGCCAAGGGATGCTGGCAGCCGGCAGAAGCTGGAGGAGGCAAGGAGGGAGCCTTTGGAGGATGTGTGACCCTGCCTGCACCTAGATCTTGGACTTCTGGCCTCCAGAACCGGGAGAGAATAAATGTGTGTTATAAGCCACCCAGTCTGTGGCACTTTGTTACAGCAGCCCCAGGAAGTCATACGTATGGTGTGGTCATCAGGGCCCTCAGTGAAGCTACGAGAATGAGAAAGCCACGGGCTCTCCTCGAGAGGAGGCTGCGGGTAGCTGCTGTGCTCGGCAGAATGTCCAGGGCACCAAGCCCGCAGGCCTCTCCCTGCTCGCCCTCTCACTCTCCAAAGCCCTGCCTTGCTGGGACCATCTGACAAGGAAAACAACAGAAGTTTCCTCATCTCACGTGGGCTCTTTGCCGTTCCCTAGCTCCTCTGCGCCCTGGTGATGGCGGCCATTCTCCTGACGTCAAGACCCAAGGTGAGTGGCGCCCCTGCCCCAGCGTCTCCCTCAGCCTCTGCAGCCAGGGGAGCAGGGCTGCCCGAAGTGCCATTCCCCTTTCCTGAGGCCCCAAGCTAGGTGTCCTGCCTTCTGGTGGCTCCTCTTTCCAGGAGCAAGTGCATCCCTGACCCCCACCTGCTGAGCTCTCCAGGGCTCCGCACCCCATATTTTCTTGCTGCCAGCTTGTCCTGGGACCTGCAGCTCACACTCCCCTGTGGCCATGGGAATGGCTTATTTCAGGTGCCAGTGTCTTTTGAGGATGTGTCCGTGTACTTCACAAAGACAGAATGGAAGCTTCTGGACCTCAGACAAAGGATCCTCTACAAGCAGGTGATGCTGGAGAACTATGGCCATCTGGTGTCACTAGGTAAGTGACCCCCTTAACATGCACATCCCCAGTCCTACCTCCTCTGTCTCCAGACTCAGTTATTTCTGAGTTTCCTCATTTGTTGCTTACTATGAGTGTAGGAGTAAATGCATTTCTCCATCAGACCGGTAATCCACCGTGGGCCAGCTGTCATCTCAACAGAACTCTCTGGAGCTAAGTAAATGTTAGAGGTAAATGCGTGGGCCTGCAAATTTCAGTAATGCCCAATCAGACTTATTTTGCAGATAAAACCATGCATTGACTGAATGTCTTTCTACAAAAGACAGATGCAAATTATGCTCAAAATTTACATGCACTATTTTACACTTAATTCATTTTTTCAATGGTTGCATTTTACCTTTGTTCTACTTTAGAGAATTTAGCAGCATCTTTCCTTGCATCAGCCATGGAGGTCCCACACGAGGACCAGGCATGCACTGGGATTTCAAGCCTCAAGAAGTCCAGAAAGGAGCTGGGATAGCTCTGAGCAGGCTGCTCTCCCCCTCCTTTGCCAGCACACCCCTGCTGCACAAAGGGGCATCCGTTTTGCCAGTTATAGGGCAAAACAGGGATCCACAGGCTGGGCAGGTGGGTGCCAGTGACTTGCCCTGCCCCGCGCAGCTGCCCAGCAGAGCACGCCAGGGAGACGCCCAGGAGACGCCCAGGAATTGGCCTTTCCCTCCTGCCAGCCCAGCGTGCTCCTCTGCCTGGCCTGGTGGGGGCACTCTCTCCAGGCATCCTCCTGCTGCCAGGAGTGGGCTGTCAATCCAGAGGTGGCTCCCCCGCTTCACCCACTGCCATGTGGGTGTGAGGGGCCTGCTTGAGACTGAGCCCTACTCCCTTTCTTCTTCCGGACTCTGCAGATGCCACCTCTGTAGTCTAACCCCATAGAGAAAGACCAGTTCCTTCCCCTGAGTTCTTTCTGACCCTCAACAGGCAGATCTGGGGTTCCAAGGAGAGTTCTGGAATCCTCAGTTGAGTCTGATGGTGAAACAGGGTGCTTCAGCTTTCTGGGCACACGGTTGTTGGCCTGCCCCCTGTGGAATACCTGTTGCAGCCCTTCTGTCCCACGGGGTCTTCACACCGATCCCCCACTCCTCTCAAGCCTCCCTGCAGGCCAAGTGACAACATGGTTGTCCCCTTGGCCCAAGTCACCACCTGCTTAAGACCCCCTGTGCCCCCCTGGCCCCTGGACACTCAGAATCCCTTTGCTTCCTTAGAGGAACTCTGCCCTTTCTCTGGACCTTCCAGTGGCACTTTTTAGAGAGTTCTTTGTTCTCTGTTACCTGAAGATGTTAAGGCTGGCCTGAGTTCAGGAGTGACCCTGGCCTTAGCCACAGTGGTCCTGACCCGCTTCATTTCCACCGACAGGATTTTCCTTCTCCAAGCCTCACCTGATCTCCCAGCTGGAGCGAGGGGAGGGGCCCTGGGTAGCAGGCATCCGCGCAACAGGGGCCGCCACAGGACTGCACGAAGGTGAGTGATGGGTGCTCAGCCGGCTTGCCTAAGTCAAAAGGAAAGAAATACCTGTGGCCAAAGGAGGGCGATGCTGCCGCTTTGGGTGAGAGATTCTCTTTAGTGGCAGATGTCAGCCTCCCAAGGGGTGCTGGAACAGTGCCAGGTGTCACACCAGCTCCGCTGTTTCCAGCCTGTCACCCTCCCTCTGGCTCCTGGCTGCCTGTGTGATGACTTTCTGCTCTGCAGGCATCCTGCTCCTTCCCCCAAGTCCTCATCTCCTGCTCCTCTCTCCTTTGCCTTGGCACAAGGATGAGGAGGGCAAAACCCTTAGTATAGACCCAGGGAGGGTTGGCACTGGTGACTCTGGTGCTCTTCTGTCTTTTCCAGGTCACTGGATAAAGAGCAAGACGTCGATTTCAATGCAAAAACATTCTCAAGGAGAACTCCCAGGCGCTGATCTTCAGGGTGCCAAGGGGAGTCAGGTAGCAAGGTCGCCTCTGCCACAGGGCCATCCCGCGGGAGCCTCAGCACCACGAAGTGTCCAGGGCAGCGGGCAGAGTTCGCTTGGCCAGCAGCAGTGCCCCAACGGTGCCGAGAAGCGGTACCTGTGTCAGCAGTGCGGGAAGTCCTTCAGCCGCAGCTCCAACCTCATCAAGCACCGGGTCATCCACAGCGGCGAGAAGCCCTACGCCTGCCCGGACTGCGGGAGGCTGTTCCGGCGCAGCTTCGCGCTACTGGAGCACGCACGCATCCACAGTGGCGAGAAGCCGTATGCGTGCCTGGAGTGCGGCAAGGCCTTCACGCGCAGCTCCAACCTCATCAAGCACCAGGTCATCCACAGCGGCGAGAAGCCCTACGCCTGCCCGGACTGCGGGAAGCTGTTCCGGCGCAGCTTCGCGCTGCTGGAGCACGCACGCATCCACAGCGGCGAGCGGCCCTACGCGTGCCCGGAGTGCGGCAAGGCCTTCAGCCGCAGCTCCAACCTCATCGAGCACCAGCGCACTCACAGCGGCAACAAGCCCTACGCCTGCAGCCAGTGCGGCAAGGCCTTCAAGGGCGTCTCGCAGCTCATCCACCACCAGCGCAGCCATAGCGGCGAGAAGCCCTTCGAGTGCCGAGAGTGCGGCAAGGCCTTCCGAGGCCGCTCGGGGCTCAGCCAGCACCGGCGCGTGCACAGCGGCGAGAAGCCCTATGAGTGCAGCGACTGCGGCAAGACCTTTGGCCGCCGGGCCAACCTGTTCAAGCACCAGTCAGTGCACAGCGGGCGGGAGCCGGTGGGCGCCAGGACTGCCAGCCGGCCTGGGAGCCCTGGCGGGAGCACCGCAGACGGAGGCCCTCCGCGGGCGGGCAGCGCCGCCCGGCCTGGTGCGAGTCACAGCTGAGTCCCTGGTGTGGGCCGGCCTGCGGGGGGAGGCCGCAGCTGGAAGGACACCCTCGCAGGGGACAGCTGCGGCCACCAGAAGACACAGGGCAGAGCCTGGCCCTGAGGCTGAGACACAGGCCACAAACTCGGAAGGGAGCCCTACAGAGCCCGGCGCAGTGTGCTGCCACCCCTCCGCTGACGGACTGGCGCTGACAGCTGACACGCAGGGACTGTGCCAACCACGCCTGTGCCGCTGCGGAGGGCACTGTGCTGTGTGCGCAGGAAGCGTGAGTGCGTGTGCAGGGGATGTGGGAGCAGGTTCGCGCATCGTGCCGGGACCTGCTAATCTGCGCTCTCCTCCCCTGTGCGACAGAACTGCATGCCGCGGGGTGGGGCAGGGAGCACCAGTAGAGCCAGCATGGGGCAGTGGCCCTTGAGTTTACAGAGGACTGGACCGTTTCCCTTAGTGGGGTCGCTGCCTCCTCCTGAGAGTTGTCCGTGTTCCCAGGTAGGGGACACTAAAGCACTTTAGTCCTTCCAGCACTCACAGCTAGAGGGGTCTGAGGCTAGCCTGCTGCTCTGCTCTCCCAATGTGGGCATGGGGCAGGAGTGGGCCCAAGGGTGCCTCTGGGCGGGGCAGCACCCAGCCCACATCACCTCCCCAGGGTAGTTATGGGGAGTGGCTGGCCCAGGCCCTGCAGGCAGGACCAGGCCCGGGGCTCTCAGCTTCTCTTCCTGGGAGAGGAGTCCTTTGCCCTGGTTGCTCACGTTGGCTGCCTGCCACTCCGCTGGCTTCAGTATCTTCCCTGCCCACCCACTGCCTTCTGCCCCAGACCCCACCAGCAAAGGCCACCTTGGCCTAAAGCTTCAAACTTACCTGCTCCTCCTCTCAGGCAGCCTCCCCTTGTGGCTGGTGACAATTAGGAGGAAAGCAAGATGGGTTTGGAATTTGCACTCAGGTGGCCCTGCATTGCAACAGAGCATGCCCAGCATCTCCCATTGACTCTTTCACAGGACATTTCTTCGAATATGGGAGGCTCAGTTGCTTTGAATGTTTTTGTATTCAGGGCCGATGTAGGTTGAAACACAGAGCTTTGCCATATGAGCGTGTCAGGGAATCACCCCCTAAATAAGAATCCCCCCAACCCTCTGAGAAGACCTCAGGCAGGAGAAAAGGAGCCACCCCAGGCCCGACATCTGATGAGTGTGGTGGCAAGCCTGGCTCCTCCTCTCCCTGTGACCACGCAATCCACCCCTCTTCCCCTCAGCCCTGCGGAGACAGGGCAGGCCCTTTGAATGGCACTTTACTGAAGGCCAGGGTTCTCAAGGAGAAAGCCTGTGGCTAGCCAGAGGCAGCTGCTGGCAGGCCCTGTCCTATTCCACCCATGCTGTCCCCAGAGCTAGGCCCAGGAGTTCTGCCCCTGGGTGTTCTCAGCCCAGCGTACTGGTCAGCAGCGGCCACCTCCTTCCAGCCGTCTCTGCTCCCAGCGGAGAGCAGAGCTTTGTCATACACAATGCCTGAGGGCAGGTAGGTGGTAGGCAGATGGAGGCCAGCCCGCCCCCCCCCCCCCCGGTCTCCAGGAGCTGCACCTTCCCTGCCAGAGGAGGGAGGTTCGAAGACAGCTGCCTCCTATCAGGAGAGTGTGGGAAGACCTGGAAATACAGGGCTCCCTCTGAGGACGCTGCTTGGAGCTCCAGTCACTAGGAGAACTCCAATTATATGTAGATAGATACACACACATACACGTATGTAAGTGTCATATACATATAAATGTTGTGGACAGTCCTAGGGTTCTTATAACTTGCTCTTGTCTCGGAGCCTCCTGCATTGGGTGCCTGTACCCCCATCCTATGGTTGCCTTCTTGTCTGTAAGCCTGCAGCTGCACGTCATGTTCCGTCCCCATGTCCTCCATGCTGAGCTCAGTGCCCGCGCTTAGTAAACACGTGGGAAAGGAACGTGGCACTCCTGGCACAGTGAACTCAGACTTGGGGCCGTAGTTTGTCTAGCTTTACCTCGAGGCAACCCAAAGCATCTGCAGCGTTGGGCTCCCGCTAGGAAAAGAGGTATTAGGAGCGGTGCATCGGAAGTCTCTGGTGAGGTGGTTGGGAAGGCTGGGTTCTTCTGAGGCACAGACAGTCTTTGCTGGGCTGGCACGGCTTCAGGAAAGCAGTCCCCCTCCCTGCAGGGGGGCGCCAGTGGCAGGAGGCTGTGTGCTTGGGCTCCAGTCTCACTTTCTTCAAGTGAACCAGGCAAGGAAGCGACTGGCGCACCCTGATACCACTTCCATCGCCCTAGTTAAGTGAACGATGGGGTCCCTGCAGGCCACACAGTAACTGGCCTTCACTAAAGGGTGTTGTATCTCCGCGTTACCACGCCATTCCATTGGCTCTAACTTATAAGCTAACTCTGCTTTGAACATAAGCTCCTTTTTTCACCTGGGGGGACCTACACTCAAGGACAAGTAGACACAGGAAGGAAACTGTACAGGTGTTTTCAGCAGAAAGTGGATTTGCCAAGACAGATGCTGTACTTGCAGTCTGATTTTGGAAAAGCTCCAGGGTCCCCAGTCTTACCTAGATGAATTACACTTAAAATGTCAGCACATCCTTTTGTTCGTTCTGAGTCTGATTTAGCTCCTCTTAATTATTAATAGATTTGCACTGGAATTATTAGTATCATTTTGTTTTAGGTATGGTAGTCAGGTATGCAACAGGAACTGAACGGGTTTGGCATGGAATAAGAGTGCCCAGAGGGGACACTTGTGTGTTTCCTTCCATAATGCCTTGACATTGGGCCCCTCCCCCTTGCCGCGTGGGGAATGGGGACGAGGCCCACACTTGCTTTTTGATGGACAACTAGTAACAGAATGTAAGAGCTTAAACTAATTAGCCGGGCATGGTGGCACATGCCTGTAGTCCCAGTTATTCGGGAGGCTGAGGCAGAAGGATCACTTGAGCCCAGGAGTTTGAGGTTGCTGTGAGTTAGGCTGACGCCACGGCACTCTAGCCCAGGCAACAGAGTGAGACTCTGTCTCAAAAGAAAAAAAGAAAAGAGCTTAAACTATTGGGGCGAGTCCTGCCTGCTTTGCCTCTGCCCCAAGAACTCCCTTGGATACCAACCTTGGGCCCCTTCACCTTTGAACCATTTGCCTTTGGAAACTGAACTTTTCAAGAGCCACGTAAGTGTGCCCTGGCAGTATCTCCATGTAACTGGTACGTCGTCCGACTGAATCCATTGTCAAATGGAATTGTTCCCATTTACTTTGGTTGCAAACAAATAAGGAATGTCTGCAAGTATTGGTTTGAAATGAGCCCTCTAGTGCAGAGGGGCTATTCTGAGGGTTTAAACTAGCCAGATAGACAGTTGGGTTCAAGGGCACAGGAAAGGCTACAAGCATGGAATTGTGCGGAAGAGCCCAGCACCCGTGCTTGGATGTTCCTCTGGGCCCCTGCAAAGGTGAGACAGAAAGGCCCCATGGCAAGCTGCCTTAGGTCTGCCCAGGGTGCAGGCTCCTCTGACGCGGATCGTGGGCAGCCACTGGAGGCCAGGTGGACACTGTGACTCTGAGACCAGGAAAGGAGGCTGGGCCTGGTCCCATGTATTCCTTAGCAAAACACCACATCAGTCTCCTGAGAAATGCAGCTATGACTTCCTTCTGGTTGTTTCTGTTGCCAGACTTCGGGCAACACGGCACCACCCACTCTTGGCATTGTGGGTGCAAAGGGCAGCTCTCAGACAGGAAGAGGAGGCAGAGGGACTTGGTGGGGTAGGGGGGTAGCTAAGAAGTGCTTGGGTTGAGACAGGTGGGTGGAAGAAGGGCGTGTTCTGGGGTACCCTAAAAGGGTTTCTGTAGGACAGTTACAGGTTAAAGAGTCCTGGTTAAAATTAGAACCAGGGTGTGGAGAGCCTGGGATGCCACATGCAAAAGTTTGGGCTCTAGCTGGTTCCTAATGAGGAGCAATTTTCCTAAACATGAAAGAACTGTTCTGTGACCACCACAAATTGTATACATTGTAGTCATCTAGACGGTTCTGACTCCCCTGAGGTGTCGATCTGTGAATATGGTTGGCTGACTCCCCCACACATGTGAGAGGGCACTGCTTTGACACAAGGGTCCCCATCCACAGTTCTCAGGAATTTTGTCTTACGCTAGATCCAGTGTGTCCATGACTTCACAGAACAGGGGCCCTCCAGGATTCCTGGACAGCTTCAAGTTCAAGACTTTGGACATTCGAGAGTGGTGCAGTGATTCCTTTTGTGTTCAGGAATGCCAAACTTGGCCCCTCTCCAGCACCTGGGAATGTTTGTGTAGGGAAAAGGCCTATGGATTTAGAGTTTCGTGATATTTTAGCCTTTCTTTGGCAGCCTTATGGAGGTATAATGGGCATACCCTGCACATCTTTCAAGTGTACGATTAGATGAGTTTTGACCTGTGCATACACATGTGAAACCATCCCCACACTCAAGACAGTAACCTTGTGGTTCCCCCATCCCCATCCCCACAACCACTGCTCTGCCTTCTGTCACTAGAGATTGTCATTTTCTAGAGTTCTACGTAAATGGACTCGTCCAGTATATGTCTGGCCTCTTTCACTCAATGTTGTCATTTTGAAATCTATCAAGTGGTTGTGTGTATATCAATACTGCATTTTTATTGCTGGCAGTATCCCATTGTGTGCATGGACCACGATACCTGTTAACTATCTGTTGATGGACACTTGGGTTATTTCCATTTGGGGGCCATAACAATTAAAGCTGCTATAAATGTTGTGTACACGTTTCTGTGTGGACGTGTTTTCATTCCGCTTGGGTAGATAGCCAGGAGCAGAATTGCTGGGTCATGTGGTAACACTCTATGTTTAACTTTTTGAGGAACTGCCAAATTGTTTTCCAAAGCAGACATGCCGTTTTCTGTTCCCACCAGCAGTGTATGAGAGTTCTAGTTTCTCCACGTCCTCACCAATACTTGTTATTGTCTGTCTTTTTTATTCCATCCATCCTAGTGGGTATGAAGTGGGATCTCATGGTTTTAATGTGCATTTCCCTGGTCGCTAATGACGTTGAGCACCGTTTCATGTGCTTGTTGGCCATTCATATATCTTCTTTGATGAAGTGTCTGTTGGAATCTCCTGCACATTTTTAAATTGAGCTGTCATCTTGTTAAGTTTCAAGAGTTCTAGACATGAGGACTTTGTCAGATATGTGTTCTGCAGTATTTTTCTTCCAGACTATGGCTAGCCTTTTGAAGAACAGAAGTGCTGTATCTTGATGAGGTCTAACTTATGGATTAGACTTATTAGATTTATTTCATAGTTTGTACTTTTGTGTCATAGTTAAGAAATCTTTACAAAACTCAAGTCACTAAGACTATATCCTATATTTTCTTATAAAAACAAAGATATGTTTTCTTGTAGAAGTTTTATAGTTTTAGTTCTTATATTCGGGTCTATGATCCATTTTGTGTATGGTGAGGCAAATTCACAATTCATTTTTTCTACATGGATATCCAGTTTTTCCAGCATCATTTGTTGAAAAGATGATATTATCCCCAGTTGAGTTTCCTTGGCACCTTTGGGGAAACTCAGTGGCCATATGTGTGTGAGTCTACTTCTGGACTCTTCATGGTGCCCCATCAGTTGGTGCTGTGGGCTGAATGTTTGTGTCTCCTCAAAATTCATATGTGGAAGCCCTGACCCCCATGGGATGGTGTTGTGGGGGGACTTTAGGAAGTGAAAGATTTAGATTAGGTCATGAGGGGTGTGGCCCTCATCATGGGATTAATGCCCTTAGAAGAAGAGGAGGAGACACCAGAGCTTCCTCTCCCCACCATATGAGGCTACAGTGAGAGGGTGGCCACGTGCAAGCCAAGAAGAGAGCCCTCACCAAGAACTGAATCTGCCAGCACCTTGACCTGGGACTTCTTAGCCTCCAGAACTGTGGGAAATAAATGTCTGTTGTTTAAGCCACCCGGTCCCTGGTATTTTGTTATGGCAGCCCGAGCAGACTAAGGCAGTCAGTTTGTCTGTCTCTATGCCAATGCCACACTCCATTGACTTCTGTAGCTTTATAACACGTCTTGAAATCAGGTAATGTTAGTTCTCCAACATTGTTCTTTTTCAAAAGTGTTTTGTCTATTCTGTCACATTTCCACATAAGTTTTAGAATACCTTGCCAATTTCTATGGAAAAAAAAAAAGCCTACTGAGAGTTTGGTTGGCATTGCATTGAATCTATAAATCATTTGGGGGAGGATTGACATCTTAGCAATATGAGCCTTTCAGTCCATGAACATGATACATCTCTCCATGTCGGGGGCCTTCGTTAATTCCTCTCAGCAGTGAGTTGTAGTTTCAGTGTCCAGGTCTTGGACTTGCATTGTTAGATTCACACCTACATATGGTTACTGATTTTAAGGTTATTGTTCCAATCATCCTTCGTAACCCTGCATTCTCATTTACTCATTCATTTGTCCAACAGACATACACTGAGCATTTAACTGTGTGCTGAGATATGAGGACAAATAAGACATATGTCTTGCCTACACTCAGAATAAGGCTACACTTGGTATTTGTTTGTTCCTTTGATGTTTATGTTTAGCCCAGCCCATGTTTGGCAATGACCTTGACCACAATATAAAATAGACTTGTGTGTCCCATCCATGTTGACGGTTATGAGAACTTAAAATTATTCCAAGAATTTTTAAAAACCTTTTCTGTAAAAGTCTTCTGACAGAAAAACAAAATCAAATCAAAACAAAGAAGTAAGAATCAAATTAATTTGTTTTTTTCCCAATGAAAACATTCCTTATTTAATATATTATGTAATTTCCTTCCACATTCTAGCTTGTTAAGGGAGAACAAGGCAAGAGGAAGCAGAGGGAAGTGAGCCAGGCAGGCAGAGGACGAAGGAGGAAAGTGGAAAGCACAGCTGAGAACAATGAGAGCAGCTTTGATTGTCCTGTGATTATGGGAATGTGATGGAGGAAGAAACAAACACAGTGTATCAGTTAGGAAAGTGGCCACAAGTAGTAGAAAAGCTGGCTGTGGTATACTAATTAGAAGTTTAATTTTCTCACATAGGGACTCTGGGGGTAACTTTCTGGCATTGGTTCAGCAGCAGAGCTTTGGGCGGTGCCCAGCATTTTTCTGATTAGCTTAGCTTTGCCACATGATCACAAAATGGCTGCTGAAGCTGCAGCCATCATATGTGCATTCAAAGACAGAAGGAGGAAGGGTCTGGGACAGATGCTCTGTCAAGAAGCATCTGCTTCTTGTTGCTCTGTCTTCTTTCTATCAAGAAAGCAACAAATTTTCCCAGAAACTTCCCCCAGCAGACTTCCACTTAGGTCTCAGTATCCAGAAATGGATCACGTGGCCACTCTTAGATGTAAGAGAGGCTAAGTAAGCTGGGGATGGGATTGTCATGACCTGTCAACTGGGGCTGAGCCCACTGATGTCCTGAACAAAATTGGGGTCTTATCCCCAGAGAAAAAGGTTAGAATGGACACTGGGTGGTATTAGGAGTCAAAATGTGTCTCTAAAACAGGTATGCTGGTATCCTAACCCCCAGTACCTCAGAATGTAACCTTATTTGGAAATAGGGTCTTTGCAGGTGTAAATATTTAAGATAAAATGAGGTCATATGGGAGTAGAGTGGGCCCTTAATCCAATATGGCTGGTGTCCTTGTAAGGAAAGGGGAAGGCCATACCCAGGAACAGCCGTGCTGGGAAAAGACAGCCATGCAAAGACTGAGACATGGATTGGGGTGATGTGGCCACAAGCCAAGGAAGCCTGGAGCCATCAGAAGCTGGAAGAGGCAAGAAGGACCCTCCCCTGGAGCCTCCAGAGGGAGTGCGGCCCTGCCCACCCCTCCTTTTCTGCCTGCGCACCTTCAGGTTTTTATGCCTAAACCCTGGGGGCTGCAGCAAGGGAGGGTGCGGCGATGGGGGGGCCTTGCTTGAGCCTTCCCCATGGGCACTGCTCTGCTGGCCTCCTTGCACAAGCTCTGGCCCTGAGGTGGGGGCCATCCTGACCCCTGCTTACAGGCATGGAAACTGAGGCTCAGAGATGGAAGGGAGTTGCCTGGGTCTCACCGCTGGGAAGCGGCGACCGATTCACACCCAAGTCCCAGGCTCCAGCACCACTGTTCCTTCCACTCCAGCCAACCCGAGAGGGCAGTTGTCTGAACTCTGTCCCCCAGACTTGAGGAGATCCAGTTGCCCTTCCCATTTTCCCAACTTTGCCCATGCAGGGATGATTCTAGAAGTTCACCATACCCAAAGACAACGTCACCTCAAAGTAGATTCGATTGTCTGAACAGGATTGTAGAAAAGGAAAAAAACCAACCTGTTAAATCCTGCTTTGGAGAAAGGCTCTGCCCATCCCTCCCAGTCTAGGTTCTCACTGGGGGTCAGGGGCCTTGCAGCAGCGCCAGAAATGCTCTCTTTCATCCCTGTGCCCCCTGGTCCCCAGGGATGCCAGGCACCTTAGCTTCCTTTCTGTAAACCAAGGGTGCCCACAGCTCCCGATTGTGATAAAGAGGAAAAGAGCCTTCATCTGTCCTGTCCTTCGGCACGTCTGCACTGGGGTCCCACCTGTGCTGGGCCCTGGCCTGGTGCCGGGGAGCAGCAGTGAGCAGGACCGAATCCCTGCCCTCGTGGAGGTGACCTGCTTTCCAGCAAGGGGACACAAACCAAAAGGAGGCGGAGAGACCACAGGACTGGAGTGCGACCTGCTGTGTGCATAGAAGTGTGGGGGTGGTCAGACAGGGTCTCTGTAGGGGTAGGTGACATTTGAGCAGCGACCTGGGGGGATGTCAGGAGCAAAGCGGAGCAGGAGGAGGGCACGGCCAGTGCAGAAGCGCTAAGGCAGCGAGCTAGTTTCCTGTTAGTTGTGCTAACAAAGTACCACAAACCAGGTGGCTAAAAACAACAGCAATTCAATCTCTCCGTGTTCTAGAGGCCCAAAGACCAAAATCAAGGTGTCAGCAGGGCCGTGCCTCTTCCAGCTTCTGGCAGCCCCAGGCGTTCCTTAGCTCGCGGCAGCATTACCTCAATCCTTGACTCTACCATCACGCGGCCTCTGCCTCTTCTCCCTGTGTGCCCCTCCTCTGTGTCTCTTCTAAGGACACTTGTCAATGGACAATCCAGGATGACCTCATCTCAAGATCTTTAACACAATTACATGTGCAAAGACCCTTTTTTTTTTTTTTATTTTAATAGGGGCACATTCACAGGGCCCAGGGATTAAGACATGGACACATTTTTCGGGGGGGGGTCCCATGCACACTCCCATGCTTGGTGTGTCCGAGGCCTATGTGGCTGCAGCCCAGTGAGCCCGGGGCGGTGGGGAGGGCTGCAGGGACTGGGCAGCCATGACGAGAAGAGTATGGGCCTAGCACCTAGTACAAGGCCTGCAAACCAAGGACAGGTATAGTCACAGTTGACATTCGCTGCGCAGTTGACGTCCATCTGCTACGTGCTGGGCCCTAGGTGCAATCCGTCCTCACGGGAACACTGATTGTCTTCATTTTACTGCAGGGAAAGCCGAGGCCAAGATGTGAGGTAGCGTCTGCCAGTGACAAAGCTGGGGAGTTGGAGGGGCCAGGGCCAGGCGGCCAGGCTCTCTCACTGAGTAGTCCCGCACTGCCGACTGCTGGGTCCCGCCCAGCCACATCTGCGGGGCCTGGGAAACATCAAAGGTTCTGGCTCTTTCTGCATGAGCAGGTTTTCCAGGTTCCCTGGCAGGACAGGTAAAATGCTGCACATGCCCAGGCTGCCAGGCTCGGGCACAGGACGGAGATGTTCGTAGCTGGTAGCAAGACAGCTGGCCTTCTAGCGACTAGCCTGCCCCCGCCCCCCTCCAAACTTGCAGCTTCCCTTGTGCCTGTCGCCCAGAGCACCACCTTACACAGTGCCGAAGCTCGGGGCCGATGGAACGTTGCCGAACTTCCTGAGTGGAAGGAGACCTTTCTCCCCCGTCACTTTCCTAGAGCTTTGCCTTGAGCATTTCCCCTTTGGGAATCCTTCCTCTGGCCCTTCGAGATGTATGTCAATTTTTTGAAAGTGACATGGAGGCACCGCTCTGAAATGCAAACACGGAAGCCGGCCCTCGCCCCTGCCTCCCTGGGGTTTAGCCTGGGTCCTGGCTCCCACCTCTAGCCACCGAAAGTGTGGCTTTTCCTTTGAATAAAGGCAATTCACTAGCCAGGCGGCCACGCAGATTCCTAGGTACACCCGCACCAGTCACGGGTTACTTGAGAAGGTATCTGCCTGGCTACGGAAAGGCGGTATTTCTTTCCCCGTCTCTGCAGTCTTGTTAGCAGTGCGCTTTACCATTTTCTTTCTTTTCCACATGTGTGGAGGGGACTCTCTGGCTTGGCAGAACCTTTAGTCTTCCCCAGTACGTGCAGGGGCGGAGTCCCGAGGGTGGGGACAGGTTCAGAGGAGGGGGTGGGGGGCCCAGCGGAGGCCATGGATCAGGGCCTAGGGCTGGGACTCGGGGAGAGCTGGGCCCAAAGGTGCCAGGCAGGGCACCGCCAGCCCCTTCTGGCCTCCTGAGGAGACTGGCCACCCAAGAGGCTGGGGCTTCAGCTGGGACTGTGGTGACTGTCGCACCTCAGCGGTTGCTACACTTCTGGAGCCCCTCATCTGGGTCTTGAGGGTGGCTAGAAACTAAGAGATGGAAGTTGGGAGGATGCTGGCCAGTAGCAGAGAAACAGGAGCAGGGTCGCGGGCATGTCTGTAAACAGTGAGGTAAGGACAGCCCCAGGAGGCAGAGGCCCCTCGCCTACACGTCAGGTGGGCTCGCCAAGCTCCCAACCGTTGCCACAGACCTGGGCTTTGCCTGGCAAACACTCCTGAACTTCCAGGATAACAGGAACATCTTAGAAGCCTCCAAACAAAAGGAACCAGCAACAGCAGGAAAGCAGCCGGAAGCCGTGGAAAGGTTTGCAGCCCGTGGCCCCAATCCCAGCAGACACCACGCACCCGCGGGGAAAGGAAAGCAACGTATCCTCAGATCATTATCCAGTACAACTGAAATACATAATAAAAGATGACCACAAAATCTTCACTCAGAGCTTAGGATAAAGTATACTATGCAAGCATTAGATTGGGAAGCAATTGAAAAGCAAAATTAGATGGTAACTCTAACTCAAAGCAAAGAGGAATGTTTAATAGCAAGTGTATGGGACACAGTAAAATCCACATTTAGGGCGAAAGTGCAGCCTTTGAGTGCCTTAGTCGTTCAAGAAGGAAAATGACAAAGGGGGTTAGTTTTCATCTTAGGAAATTGGAAAAAAAGAACAAAAGCTAAACCAAAAGAAAATAGAGAGATGGAATGAATAAAGGTAAATGGGGAAGTTAACGAAGCAGAAGATAAAAGAAAGGGACAAAGGGACAAAGGATAAGCCAAAATTCTGGGGTCTTTTGTTTTGAAAAGACCAATGAAATGTATAAATCTCTTACGATCCTTGTTCAGGACAAAAAACTATACATGACTAGAAATGAGATGGAGACATCACTACACATAATGAAGAAATGAAGAGAATTGTGTCACTTGAAAACCTAGAGGAAATTAACTACAAAATGACTCCTAAACAACAAAGGTGTTTATGATTTTTTTAAAAGCATCATCTAGTAAGGTCTCATTTATGCAAAATCATAAGTGAGTGTGTGGGAGTTGGGTGCGTATAAGTATGTGCAGGGTGTATGTGGTGTCGCATCGGCAGTTATGTGTGTGGCACACGTGTGTAAAGGTGTGTGTGCGTGTATGGGTTGTGGGCGTGGGGTATGTGGTGTGTGAGTGTGGGGATGTATGTGGTGGGAGGGAGCGGGCACTTGCATGTGTGCCTGTGTGTGTGAGTGCTGTGTGGCATGGTCTGAATGTTTGGGTCTACTCAAAATTCACATGTTAAGACCTAATCGCCAAAGTGGAGCTATGAGGAGCCAGGGCCTTTGGGAGATGAGTAGGGTTACTGCCCTTATGAGAGACCCCAGGGAGCCAGCTAGCCCTTTCCACCGTGCGAGGATGCGTGAGAAGGCAAGGTCTATGAGCCACGAGCCCTTACCAGACATCAAACCTGCCATTGCCTTGATGGTGGACTTCCCAGCCTCCAGGACTGTCAGACAAAAATGTTCATAAGCCACCCAGTCTGTGGTGTTTCTGTCATAGCAGCCTGCGTGGACTAAGACAAGATGCAAGTACCATGTCCCAGGTCCTCATCCCCGGTGAACCACTTAGGAGAGGCTGATGCTTGAGAGACGTTAAAAGGCAAATGCATTCCTGAACAGAGTGTGTGAGAGTGTGTGAGTGAGTGCATGAGTGTGTGGGGACTGTGTGTATGTCTGTCAGCGTGTATGAGTGTGTGTATATGTATGAGTACATGTATATGAGTGTGTGCATGAGGGCCTGTGAGTGTAAGAATGTGAATGTGCTGAGTGTGTGTGACTGTGTGTACATTTGTGTGAGAGTGTGTGTCTGAGAGTGTGTGTGTGTGCGAGTGTGTATATGTGTGAGTGTGCATGAGTGTGAGAGTGTGAGGGAGTGTGAGTGTAGGGGTACAGCCATGTGGGGGGTCTTTACAAGCCAACCTGCAGGGAAGCAGGGTCCCCACGATGCCGGGGCAGCTGTTTCCCAGGAACAGGGTGAGGGGCTTTTGCGCAGCCAGGCTCAGACTCCTTGTCCCCTTCACATTGTCTTCGGCACAAAGACGAGCTGGAAATGCTTACGGCCTTTTGTTTTAGTGCTTGTCTTTCTCCATGAATAATTCCGTTTTCAACTGGCTCACGTCCTATGTCTCCCAGGTACACTCCTGTGATCACAGCCATGTCCCCATTGGCAGACACCCCTCGTAGCCTGATGTGGCTCATTAGTCAGTGGCCCAGTTTGACCAGGGGTGGGCGGCTGGCCAGGGAAGAGCTGGAGCAGTGGAGCTGGCTCGTAGGACAAATCACAGCTCTTTGGGGTCTGGGCCCTTTCATTCAGTCCCATCCAAACCCTTGTGGATATCAAGAGCTCACTTGTTTCTTGCCAGTGGCGTTCCACGGTGTGGATGCCCCACGGCTGGCAGTGAGCATTCGGGTTGTTTCCAATGTGTGGCTATTAGGAATACGGCTGCCATGGACACGTATTCCTTTCTCTTGGGTAAATACCTAGGCCTAGGCGTGGACTGGCTGGGCCATCTGGTGGGCGCACATGTGACATTGTGAGACACTGCCCAACTGTTTTTCCAAATGGCTGCACCATTTTACCTTCCCACAGAATGAAAGAGCATTTCTGTCTTCCACAGCCCCACTGACACTTGCCATTCTAATAGATGCTAAATGTTCAGGAATTTTGAGAACTAATTATTAAATACCATCATTATTAAATTATAAAAACTGGCAAATGAAATATTAAGAACAAAGCAGATACTCAAAATTCATCACATCATCATGGTGGTGGCTTGGGGCTGGCACACCAGGGCTTGACTCAGTACTATTTTTGTTGATTGCCTAAACTTAAAGAAATGGGGAAAATGTTACTAAAGCAGATCACATTTAAGAATGTGTGTCTGTGGCCATGCGTTGTTAATAGCAAAAAAAAAAAAAAAAAAAGACTTTTCTAGTATTTGAAAACTATTATCCAATTCAGCAAAGAAGTTGTTCATCTTTGTTGTTTCACTTTTGTCTTACTCATTAAGATAAACAAAGGCAGGCCGGGCGCGGTGGCTCACGCCTGTAATCCTAGCACTCTGGGAGGCCGAGGCGGGCAGATCGTTCTGAGCTCAGGAGTTCGAGACCAGCCTGAGCAAGAGTGAGACCCCGTCTCTACCAAAAAAAAAATAGAAAGAAATTAACTGGACAGCTAAAAATATATATAGAAAAAATTAGCCGGGCATGGTGGCACATGCCTGTAGTCCCAGCTACTCGGGAGGCTGAGACAGTAGGATTGCTCAAGCCCAGGAGTTTGAGGTTGCTGTGAGCTAGGCTGACGCCACGGCACTCGCCCCAGGCAAGAGAATGAGACTCTGTCTCAAAAAAAAAAAAAAAAAAAAAGATAAACAAAGGCATCCCCGACATTGATGCGGCAAGCACACTGGCCCACGCACTGCGACCACACATGGGGTCCAGGCACAAGTCGACAAAGGCATTTGTGAAAACAGCTGGCCGTGTGGGACTCACAATGAAAACCACAATATACATTTTATTGTACATATTGTGAATTTCATTATTTATAAAATGTGTGTTCACATCCTTTATACGAGTACAATTTATAACAAACGTGCGTGTATCCACAGGGAACAGACACACGGACATACGCGCACGCGCTCACATGTGCTTTCCTGGACAGCCGCTGGCTAGGCATTTATGAGCACATGGCTGCTTTGAGGCGGCAGAGGCAGGTCGCAGCCTGTCTGTGCATCACAGTAGGCAGACGCTTGGCATGGCCAGTCCCAGAATAGGCCCAGGGAGAGCGCCTGGGGCCAGGCCACTGTGAGGCCAGGGCAGCCGGGAGTGATGCAGAGGAGGCACTGTGGCCCAAGAGAGGCAAGAGGGCACAAAACCAGAGCCCCCGTCTGTGTGATCCTGGAGGTGAGCCCCTTCTGGCAACCTATTTGGTTTCACCTACCCAGAGTCAGCACTGAGGCCAGGATTTTAAGGGCACCACCTGCCGGTTCAGGCCTAGCCAGCCCTGGGCACCAGGGGTTCTGGGGGACTCTGTGCCCCTACTCCTTCTGTTCCTGCCTAGAGCAGGGTCCTGCACGCAGGCTCAGCCCTGCTGGGCCAGCCCCAGCCTTGTGACACTTTCCCAGGTGGGTGCTCTCCTCAGGAAGCTCGGCTGCGATAAGACCTCTGGTTACAAATCGCATTCCCAAACTGATCCCCGTGTGGCTCTCTCGACCACACACCCTGCTCCACCCCTGCCAGGCCGGCCCTCCCTGCCTCCCAGCCCTGTACCCACTGCTTCTCCCTCCCCAGCCTGCCGCCCTCCCCTCCGCCGTTCTCCGCACGGCAGCCTGGGAGGCATGGTAAACACGGAAATCAGTTCTGCCCCTCTCCTGCTCACAACCCTCTGTGCTCCCCATTGCCCTCGGGGTCAGTCCTGCTCTGGGCCATGAGGATGGCCTGACGTGGCCGCTACCGGTTCTCTGGCCTCATCATCCTGCCACCTTGCACACTGCAGTGGCTCTAGTCATTTTGACCTACTTAGGGTTCCCCGAACGGGCCTGGCTGGCTCAAGGCTCGAGGCTTTGCTCATGCGAGTCATTCTCGGGTGTGGCCACCCAACCTACCTTACCCCTTCTTACCTGCCCCTGCATTTGGTGACACAAGTCTCTCCTCGCCCATGAGGCCTCCTGATGAGACTGGGAGTGCCTCAGGGTGGGGCCCCAAGGCAGGTTAGCCAGTAACCCAAAGCCAGCCACAGCTGCCACGCCACAAGGGACAGGGGGCCCAGGACAGACTCCTTTCCAGACATCGTCCTCACCACCTCTACTCTGTGCCTGCCTCAGTGCTCCCCACCCCACACACTGCAGCACACCCTCCTGCCACGTGGCATGCACATGTGCATGCGTGCACGTGCATTTCACCCTGCTACCACTTCACGGAGCAGGGACAGAGGTTCCGGGTCCCCCGGCAGCAAGTGCTGGAGCTAGACTTTGTACCCGGGCAGGGCCAGGCTTAAGGCCCTATCCATGGATTTCTTAGGTCTCTGGGGAGGCAGTGCAGAGAGGGGCAATGCTCAGGGGACTGTAGGAGACCAGCCAGGGAGGTGACCTGTGGCTCAGAGGCCACAGCCCCAACCCACCAGCCCCTCGGACCAGCCTAGGAGCCCTGATGTCCCCCCACCCCTGGAGGTCACTGCAGGGACAGGCCACAATGGGGCGGCCCTGGGGGTCTCTGCTCCGGTCTCTGCAGGCTGGGTGTCGGGGGAGCCTGGCCCCAAGTGTCTGGCCAGTAAGTCAGCTGTGAGTAGTTGGCAATGTTTATTGAGAAACAGGGTGAAGTGCAGCAGTGTGGCCCTGGGGCGGGGCTCAGGGAAGGCTCTGGGCTGCATGGCTGGTCGAGCCAGACCCGGGAGGCCTGGCAGGTGTATGGACCTGGGGTTGTCCACCAAGAAGAGCTGGGGGAGGGGCAGCGAGGCTCTGCTCAGAGCCTGACTGAGCGGTTGAGGCTGGTGCTGTCCGTGGCGCAGGGAGCATCTGTGACGCTGGTGTGCAGGCCTCCAGGCGCGGGGCATCAGGCGGCAAGTACATGGGCTCGACGTGGGCCCAGCTGCGGGCCTCCTCGTCCGCCCAGGCGAGCAGCTCAGCCGCGCGGTGCAGGAAGATCAGGAGCAGGGTGTGCACGTCGCTCTCAGCCGAATGGGCCGCGCTCGGCTCGGCCTGGAAGTAGCGGTGGAAGAGGCTGCCCAGGCTGTAGCCCTTGCGGCCCTGGGCCCGGGTGCCATGTCTGTGGGCATGGTCCAGGCCCCGCAGCGCGGGCAGCGTGTCCAGGCAGATGGTGTCCTGGGGCAGGTGGGCGCCCAGGCGTTGCAGCTCGGTGCACAGCAGGGGGAAGTCATAATCGAAGCCGTTGTGGGCCACAAGACAGATGGGGCCTGCCTGTCGGCTCAGGAAGGCCTGCAGAGTGCGCGCCACGGCGTGGTCGAAGCCGGCTTTCCGGCAACGCACCAGGCCTTCACTGCTCAGGCCGGTGATCTCGCTGGCCTTGGCGGTGAAGGCGCGCTCTGGGCACATGCACAGCGTGAGCTTGTCCAGGATCCGGGGCAGCACGGGGGTGCCAGACTCGTCGTGCTCTGGGTTCTCCAGGCAGGAGCGGTGGACGGCAAAGAGGGATATCTCAGCGATCTCAGGCTCCACGCTGGGGAGCCCCGTGGCTTCCAGGTCCAAGAAGACAAACGTCTCGGCCCGGGGTGCCTCAGACATGGCGATTTATCACAAGGATAGCAAGGCCTCAAGCTGCCAGAGCAAAAGGCACAAGGGCTGAGGGCTGAAGGGATGGGGACACCTGGGCCCTCTCTCTGGCCAAAGCTCCGACCCCTCTGGGCTTCATTTCCTTTTCTTTTTTTTATTTTCTGTACAGATGGGGTCTTGCTATGTTGCCCATGCTGGTCTCAGACTCCTGTCCTCAAGCCGTCCTCCCACAGCACTGCGCCTGCCCTGGGTCTCACTTCCTGCCACCCCCACCCCACTTTGGGCTCTAGGAATGGTTTCTAAGGCCCATATCCAGGGAGATTTTGAAGGGACCTCCAGGGCTGGGATCCAGCAACCAGGACCTGTAACTTCTGTCCAGGATGGGACTTCCTAGGGAATCATCACTCCCCTCCATTCTGCCCCTCCGGTCCCTCCCTAGCCAGCCCCACTCCTGCCACCTAAGGGCAAAAGGAAGGCCTCAGAGCCCCTTGCCCTCTGCCTCCAGGTACAGTCACAGTCCCCATTAGGGCTATGGGAAGGCAGATGTAGCCCAGTGATGGCACCTTGGCAGGGCCCAGCCCCTTCACCCAAACACCACGCCTGGGGCCTCAGGCATAGCACCCTTGGGTCTTCACCCCTGGAATTAGCTCCTGCGCAGTGACCCCGACCTCTCCCGGGCTCAGTATCTCCTGGCCTTCTCCCTGGCACACAGGTGCCAGCCCCAAACTGGCCTCTGCCTGCCCCCAGGTTCTCAGCAGCTGGCTTACCTGGGCGATCACTGACCGGCTTCCTGGGCTGCTACTGGGCACCTGTCTCCACACAGGCTGCTCCAGGCGGCCTTTAACCGGCAGCCGCAGCCCGCCCCCAGCCGCCTGTTGGGCAATGAGGAGCCTGGGGCTGCAGGACCTGTGCAGCCGGCTTGCTCACCGCCCCCTCACTCACTCACAGCCACTGGGACACACGCCCCGCGTTTACAGACGGGACAGCAGGCTCCGGGGCCACGCGGGCTCCCAGGAGTTCCTCACAGGCAAAGGAGGAAGCCCAGGCAGTGCAGAAGGTCATGCCCTCCACTCAGCCCGCCTCCAAGTCTGGCAGGGGCCAGCCTGTGGCTGCCAGAACTGGCAGGCCCAAGGTCAATGCCTACCCCCATGCTGGGATGTGCCACACAAAGGCCAGGCCTCGGTTTCCCCCATCACTGGAGATCAGGCTGCCCCTTGGGAGGCTGAAGCAAGCTTGGGAGTGTGCTCAGCCTGCAAAGGAGAAGGGGTGCTAAGGATGGGGGCCTTAGTGTCACCCCTATGAGCAGCGGTGACTTCAGGGCAGCCCACACACTGCCCGGCTGCAGCTTACCCACCTTGCGGGCTCATTTTTCCACCAAGAAGGAGATGGTATCTTCCTCAAGGCTGTAATGACCCCTAATGTCTAACAAGCGCTTAACAGAGGCGGCCAGGGAAGGCGGCCAGGCAGCTGGGATGAGCACCACGAGGGGCGGGCGGAAGCCCCAGGTCTATAGGAGCGCCCGCTCCAGGTGCAGGGCACTGGCAGTACGGGAGGGGGGCTAGGTACAACCTGACCCAGGAAGTGGCGGCATCCCGAGCACCTCATTCCACAGCAAGATGCACCAGTGCTTGGGGTACAGGGAGGCGACCAAGGTGAGTCCCTTGGCCTGTAAAGCAGTTGGCACACGTGGACAGTGGTGACCACAGGCCTGCCTCTCCTCCCACCTCCCATAGCAGCAGTCTGGAGGACGCCCCAGAAGACTGGGCAGGAGAGGCCTGTTGCCCGGCTCCCCGTGCTTTCCTTGAGTGCCCGCAGGGGAACCTGGGGAAGCAAAGGCGACAGTGCAGGGAACAGGCGGGGCGGGCAGCAGCAAGTGCAAGGGAGACCCTCCCGCTCCTGGACCCACAGCGGCCGAGGGAGGCAGAGGCTCCACTGGTCGTGCCTGCTCCTGCGCTCCCAAGGAAGGAGGCAGCCACGATGGGCACCCTGCTCAGGGAGGTTCTGGGTCACCCTGCGAAGCCCAGAGAGCAGCTTCCTGGACAACCAGTCAGGCCACCGTCAGGAATTCGCCAGCCTGCGCTGAGCGCCCTGCGGAGGGAGGCAGCGGAAGGAAGGAGCAGGTGCCCTGCCTGCCAGATTCAGGAGCACAGGACTTGCGACGGCAGGGAAGAATGGAAGCAACAGGGAGAGGGCACAGCCCAGACCTGCCAGGGCAGCCGGAGGGCTGTAGCCAGCTGGCCTGGACCTGGGACACCAGGCAGCCCTGGCCAGAGGGGAAGAAAGTGATGTGGAGCCGCGGACACAAAAAGGCTGGAGGCGACTTCTTAGAGCCTGAGGTTTCCTTTGTGCCCAGTTCGAACCCCTCTTCCCAGCCCTGCCACCTTCCCTCCCTCCCAGGGTGCCTCGGGCCTTGCTGGGAGAACAGCTTGGCCCTGCCAGCCGCCTGGGCTCGGGAAGGGCTTCCTGCTCCCGCGCTAGCCTGCACCCTTGTGCAGTCTGTCGTTGACCTTGTATTTCTGCATTAGTTCATCCATTTTGGTGACTGCAGAGGAAAGAAAAAAAACACAAACAGCAAAGTGAGTCTAGCACTTCCCGGCCCGGAAGAGGCAGAGGTGGGCAATCCATGCAAGGGTCACGTCCTGCCCCCTCAGCCCACCCAGCCATGTGTCCTCCCTGGTGGACCCTCATCAGGCCCCAGGCACCACCGGCAGCAGGGAAATGGCTGAGCTGGGAGCTGCTAAGGGGGTCGCTCCTGGAAGCCAGGCCAGCAGCTCTGGGGCCCCAGGCTGTGGCCCCAGCCAGCTGCCCACGGCCCAGCAAGGAGCCAGCGGCTGTTCCGATGTCGATGGTGTATTCAATTTTAACCAGACAAACAATATGTGTACACAGTGACAAATCCAATGACATGGAACAGCCCTAAGGCCTTAGCTGAACAGCACCAGTCTCCACCACCCACCCAACCCCGGAGGCTACCACTGTGACCCGTGCCGCCTGGTTCTTCAGGGCGAGGAGAGGACACCAGGGCTGCCATGACACCTGCCTCTCAAGGCAGCAACCTGAGACAATGACTGCTGGGTGTGACCTAAGGGGATTCTGCTCACTCCGCTGCCCCCACAGAGTCAGCTCTGCCTTTGTGTTTTCCACTAAGTACACAGGACTCCTGGTCCTGCTCAGCCTCTCCCCTTCCACAGCCTGTCTGCGGCACTGCCTTTTACATGTCAGGTCATTAACATTGACATTAGGTGCCGTGACAGCCCGAATTTGTCATCCTCTGCCCGTCCCGAGGGTGACTCTGAAGCTAGGAATCATGGCTGTATCTCAGGGTGATGGGCCTCGAGGTGGTGAGTGGGTGGGCTCCTCCCTGCAGAGCAGGGGCTGTGCTCAGCCCAGCCTGAACCGCGCCCCCAGGCCCCTCTCCATTTGCCATCATCGCGTCCAGTGGTGTCCCAGTTCAGGGGCTTCCTCTCGCGACCTGCATTTCTCTAGTCTTTCCCTAGGTGCAGGACTGCTTTGGCTTTGGGTGGCATCTGCCTTCATCAAATCCTCTGGCCATCCCCGGGGCAGTGTCAGTTGGCACCTCTCAGCCGTGGCCCAGGCCTTGTGTGTTGCCCTCACGCTTGGCCAAGCTTGGGGGAAGCGCCCCCAGGGCTGCTCCTCGGAGCCAACGGGCTCTCTTTCTCGAAGCTTTGGCTCCAGCGCTGTGACCCTGGTCCTCCAGATCACAGAAGGCTGGATCCTGGGATACATCTTGTGGGTTCCATCTGTCCTGTGCTTGGAATCTGAAGCCTCACCCAGCTGACTCAGTCCGTTTGCCTGTCACTTCCTGGGCAACGCACGCCTCCATCTTCCTTCCTCTCTCTCTGGCGCGTTCGGTCACCACCAGGATTGGGCCTCCATGTCGCTTACCCATGTCCACTGTTCTTTTTTCTCTGTACTCTTACAGTTGCTGCCTCATTTGTTTTCTAGTCTTTCCTCATTGCTGGATTTTCACAGCTTTGCAGGCACATCTGGATGTCACAATGAGTATGTTCACTCACATTTCCTGCTCACCCAGGTCTTTCTTCTCTCTTCCATGGTGCTGGTTCTCTTCCTCCAGCCCTGGACAGCCGCTGGGGTTGGGAGAGGGGGCCTGGGTAGCTGGCGCTGCCCTTGCTCTGCTGTGGTGGGGCACCCTGCTTCCTGCGGCGTCTCTCCTTAGCAGGGGTTTGGAGGAGGCTGGGTTTGCTTATTCGTTTCAATCATTTTCTTCGCTTCCGCCCTCTGCTTCCAGTCCACTCGCCACTGCCCCTCCCAGGGCTCCCCAGCTGCTCCCTGGGGCTGTCCTCTCACTGCAGCTGTCCCCAGCCACTGTGCTGTTCACTTTCTGCCTTCCAGAACCTGTTAACATCTCTCTTGTGCTGGTGCCCTCAACTCCCCTCCCCTCTTCCCAGCACTGAGAGGGTTGCTTCACATCCGGAACACATCGATATTTTCACGGCAGTGAGGCCTTCAGGGGCCCTGGGAGGCAAACGGGACTGCAGGTGCACCCGATCAGGATGGCAACACCCAGTGTGTGGGGAATGACAACGGGACAAGCTACCAGCCCACACCGCCAAGGCCCTCCCTGCTCACGTGAGGCCACACCTCCAGGCACGGGCCCAGTAGGCACACTGGGCCCCTCCCTTCAATACTTGGGGACGTGCCACCAACACAACCTGGCCACTGGCACACAGATGGGCGGGAGGGGAAATAGCACAGCAACACAAACCTTCCATGGTGGCAGGGCTTGAGGAGGTCATTGAGACCAAGGCCCTCGATGTGTCAGATAGGAAAGGGACAAGTAAAGGATGGTTCCAAATGGCCTTTGGTGTGCATTTGATGCTGGCTCCCTTCTTTGGGTGTGTCTCGAACCTAGGAATTCATCTCAAACCAAATCAGGAAGGTGCCTTGGTGGGAGCCGAGTCCGGAGCCACAAGAGAGGTCAGTGCCCTGCTGGCGCTGCTCCCCTTGCATCTCTCCAGGCCCAGAGGTGGCCGGGGCTCGAGGGTGAGCACAGGCTTCCCTGCCCACAAAGTGCTGCAGGTTCGCATGACCTGACGCACGCAATGCCTATGTGAAAAGCAAAACCTGTCACCAGTCCCATGGTGCCACAGTCATAGGTAAGACGGCACACTGTTAGGATACTAATGATCATTATTATAATAATGATAGCATGGATTACACACAGTTTATTAACAGCAATTGTACACACTGAGGTGAGAGTCCTAGTGACAGTGGTGACTAGGATAAATGCTATAATAAATTTTAAAGTGGAGGATTCTAGTGCAGTTCAATCAGCAAGAAGTGACTCCTGAGTGCCCATGTGGCACTCATGTGGCAGGCAAGTGCCAAGGCCAAGAGCAGTGAGAAGGGAAGCTGCCCAAGGAGAGGGTGGGCTGGTGATTTCATCCAAAGACAGTCACCAAAGGAGGGCTCAGGGGCTATATGACCCAAAGCCACTACTTGAGGGCACGTCAGTGGAAAATAATTCCAGGTAAATGCCTTGGTTGCTGCTGAAAACAAAAGACTGACCGAAAGCCAGGGAGGAAAGGCTGGGGAAGGAGCTGTCCACAAGGGCTCTGAGAAGCTCTGACATAGTCTTGAGACCCAGGAAGGCCACATGCATGCCCAGGGCTGTGAAAATGCCCAGGAGAGACCTGGAAGGCCCTGAGCTCACCTCTGGCTGCCCCTGAGGCTCTGAATAAGCACGAAGTAAAGAAGAAAGAGCTGTCAACTTCCCGGCTGAGTGTTGATGAAATATGTGAGTCTCCACATCCAAAAAGCTCAAAAAGCTCCAAATGGGATAAATTCAAAGCCATTCACACAGAGACATTATAATCAAACTATCAAAAGCCAGAGACCAACAGAATTTTGAAAACAAGTGAACAGATTTATCGTGTACAATGGTCCTCAATAAGATGGTGAGCTAATTTCATGTCAGAAGTTATGAAGGCCAGAAATAATGGGATAACATATTCAAAAGTACAAAAGAAAAGAACTGTCCACCAGGAATTCTATATCCAGGAAGATTACCTTCAAAGACGAAGGAGAAATTAAGATATTCCCAAATAAACAAAAACCGAGGAAGTTCGTCACTAGTAGACCTTCCCTACAACAAATACTAAAGGTATGCTGCAAATGCTGTGGATGTAAAGGAAAAAAAAAAGAAATACTAAAGGTAGTCCCTCCAGACTGAAATGAAGGGACACTAGACAGTAACTCAAATCCACATGAAGAAATAAAGAACTCCAATAAAGGTAACAACACAGGTAAATATAAAAGTAAGTATTTTTATTTGTGACTCTTTTCTTCCCCTATGTACTTTAAAAGGCAATTATATAAAGCAATAATTATAAATCTGTGTTGACAGGTATACAATACATAAAGTTGTGATTTGTATAAAATAACAGCACAAAGGAGGGGAGAAGGAAGAAAGCTGCGTTAGAGCAACGTTTCTGTGTACTATTGAAATGAACTTGGTACTCAACTGTTTAAGATGTTAACTGTAATTCTAAGGGCGACCACTAAAAAAATAACTTGAAAAAAATAGAGTTAAAGAAACAATAAGGTAATGCAAATGGTATGCTAGAAAATATCTACTAAGCACTAAAGAAATAAGAGGAATAGAGGATCATCAGCATTTACGTTAAGTATAAACGGATGAAACAACGCGGTGAAAAGGTCGAGATTGGTAGAATGGATAAAACAGTCTGGCAGTACCTCAAAAAGTTAAATATAGAGTCACCATGTGACCCAGCAATCCTATTCCTGGGTATGTACCCCAGCGAACTGAAAACCTGTGCACACACACACTTGCGCACACGTTCATGGCAGCATTATTCGTAACTGCCAGAAGGTAGGAACAAGCACATGTGTACTAACAGGTAAATGGATAAACAAAAGGTAGCGTATCCAAACAAGGGAATGGCATTCAGTCCCAGAAAGGAGTGGAGTACGTGGCTAAACCTTAGGAAACATCATGCTTAATGAAAGAAGCCAGACACAAAAGGCCACGTGTCATGTGATCCCATTTATAGCAACATCCAGACAGGCAAATCTGCAGACAGACGGCGGAGCGGTGGTTACCAGGAGCTGGGCTGGGGGAGTGGGCACTGATTACTAATGGTATGGGATTTCTTTTGGGGTGATAAAAATGTCCTGGACTTAGATAGTGGTGATGGTTACACAATGCTGCGAATATCCTAAAAGCTGCTTTTCAAACGGTGAACGTTATGTTAATGTGAATTATAGCTCGGTAAAGCTGTTATTGTTAAAAATGAAGAAGAGCAAAGTAGGAAAACTGGCTTTACCTTCTTTCTTTGGATTTATTTTGTCACTTATTTTCTAACCTCCTGAAATGTGGTATTAGTGCAGGAAACTAAAAAAAAAAAAAAGGAATAGAATAGAGAGCCCAGAAACCCACACGTGTGTGGGCACATGGTAACTGACAGAGGCGGCAGTGTTGCAGACCAATGGGGAGAGTGAACTCCATTCAACGGTGCTGAGACAAACGTGGACCCCCGCCTCACACTCATCATACCTCACACCTCGATCATACCAAGATTCAACTCTTGGAAGATTACTGACCTAACTGAAGAAGGTAATACTACGCAGTTTTTGGAAGATAATAGAGAGTATCTTCAGGACGCTAGAGTAGAAAAGCATTCGTCAGTGAGACGGCGGAGGCCTGCCCATAAAGAAATGATGGCTACATCTCACTACATTCAAATGGAAAACTACTGTATGGCAAAGGACCACAGCAAAGGCATGAAGAGCTAAGCCGCACAGCGGAGGCAGATACATGCGATACACTGAATGCGCAAAAACTCGTGACCAGAATGCAAAAAGGGCCGCAAATCGATGAGAAAGAGATGAGCAACCCAACAGAAAGATGAGCAAGACTGAAACAGGCACTGCACGTAAGAGAAAACTTCAATGGTCAATAAAGGTATGAAAAGCTACGACCTTGTTGGTAATCAGTGAAATGCAAAATAAAGATGCAGTGAAATACAGTACACACCTACCGACGAGGTGCCAGTGAGAAAGCTGGAAGTAGCAAGTGTGGTAGGGGTGTGAAGCAATGGGATGGCTCATGCACTACTGGTGGCGGACGGGCAACACGGCAGGACCGAGTCGCACTGAAGACACTGGAACAACCCACACATGTACCAACAGTGGAACGGATGGGCACGGCGCAGGGTAGGCCTCCGACGGAACGCTACGTGGCACGAGTTGGCAAACTACAGTCCGCCACCTGCTTTTATAAGTGAGGTTTTCCAGAAACACAGCCAGACTCTCTCATCTATGCATCCTCTATGGCTGCTTTCCTGCAACAACAGCAGAGTTGAGTAGTTGCCACAGAGACCATGTGGCCTGTAACGCCTAAAATATTTACTATCGGACCCTTTACAGGAAAAGTTTCCTGACTCATGCTAACTGGCAACAAAAATGAACAAATTACACATCCACACGATATAAGTGAATCTCACAAAGAAATAATTGTCACCAAGTCAGGACAGCAGTTACCTGGAGGCAGGAGACGATTACCATCGGAAGAGGCACATGGGAGGTGCTAGCTATGTCCCACTTCTCGACCTGGGCTGTGGTAACGCAAGTATTCACTTCGAAATCATCTGAAGTAGAATGAAGGAGGTTTGTTGTAGCACAGGGAAAACACCAAACCAGTTTGTATTTCTGGCCCTGTAAGTTGAGACTCCTTCCGAAATGCTGTTTTTCTTTTTCTTTTTTCTGTCATCTGTATATTGGATATTCTTTATTTTTATAGACAAAGGGCTTTAAAACAATATTAAAAATATGCTCAAGAAACCAACAGAAAAAAAATTTTCTTAATGTATATTTCTACGATTAAAGAAATTATTCAGAAGAAAAATTTAATTAAAATTGAATTCAGATACAATTGTGCACCTACACAGTAGCAAAACTGTGAAAAGGATCAAACGCAGGGCTGCTGAGGACACAGTAAAATGGAAATCGTTTGAGCCTAACGACCTGGCCTCACTAACCCCTCAGGAACTCTGTCTTAAGGACATAATCGAAGATGAATGTCTAAACATATTCACTGTGCACTTTTTTTTAAGATTGAAAATCAAGGAGAAACGGAACCCAAGTAATGCGCGCTCTTCAGAGAATGTCTGAAGACTAGAGCCAAGGCCGGTTCCGACGCAGAACTGGCGTCCACTTTCCGGCTCATTTCCTTCAAGGGTTTCTTCTACATTTGTTTCCGTTAGAAAGGGGAGGTCGTACTGTATATTTCGTTTCTTCACCTGCATTTGCCCTTTAACATTTTATAATATACATTTCCTCACATCCTTGCAACCAACTCTAAACAACGGATATGATCCCCGCCGTGTAGACACAGCATTATTTACCCAAGCATTACCCGACGTTAGAACTTGAGAGCGTTTCCATTTTCTCGCTATTGTAAATCCTGCCATAGCAGTATGTGTAATAGTAAAAACTGAAACTGACCTACAGATTCAGTAATAGAAAATGTTAAGCAAATGTTAGCAGGTACCCGACTAGAATAATATTTCACAATTAAAAATGTTACTTAGGAAAAATGGGAAAACACTTCAAATGAAGTCAAAGGGAAAGAACATAATATAAAACATAATTCCCATCTTATGAGTACATTTAACTTTTAAAAAAAACGGTAACAGGAAAAAGAATGGAGGGAAATAGTCCAAAATACTAACACCAACCACCTCTGGGTCACCAGGGTCATTTTTATTTTTAGCTCTGCAGGCCTTTGGGTTACCTGAATTTTCTGCAATGAATATATTTATTTTATAACCTGTTGAAAGTGTTTTTTTCCAAGGGAAGGAAAACATGTTTTAGAAAAAGAAGAAAGAAAGAAGGGGCCAGTCCCTAGATGCTCCCCAAGTGCTGGTGCACACAGAAAAGAAGCCGAGAGGGCAGCCACATACCTAGACTCATCACAGAGCTGTCACTGCCCCAGCAGATCTGCTTGCCCTGCTGCTTCCTCGCCGTCTCCACAGCTTTCCCAGGGGTGTCAGTGACCTCCACGACTGCCTTCAATAGCTGGGGAGGGAGGGAGCGTGTGGGCATTAAATGCTGCTGGTTTGACCTAGAGATAGTATCTCCTGCTTCCCACCCAAGTTCACACTGAGCATGCAGCATTCTCCCCCAAAGACAGAGTCTCAGATCTAAGTCCCCTTCCTCCTGGCCTGGTGGGGATGCCATACTATGCTGCTGCTCTGGTAACCTTCAGTGCCTAGTGACATGCCAGTCAGCACTGCATGTCCTCCCAGACCGAGTAAGGCAAATGGCCCAAGAAAAAAGGGCAGGAGAGGCCTGTGCCCTAACTATCCCTGTTGGAGGGTCTCACAAGACAGGGTGGTCAGAGGTTGTGAAGTCTTAGAGCATCTCCATTAAAAAAACCAAAATAAATAGCGTGAAACCCTTGAGCCAAGACCAGAGTTTTGCATACGGCAAGTGTGATAATCATAACTGAACCCAGCTTTTTAGGTTGGCCTCTGGGGTTCTGAAATGTGGAACAACAAAACAAGTAAACACCTACTTAGCGTGGCAGTGGGAGACCGCTTTCTCCTGTCTTGCCGGAGCCGTCAAGGGCACAGACAAGGAAGCATTTTTCTGCCTGTCTGGCATGGTTCTTGGTCATGTACAGGAACGAATGGATCTCGATTTGTTTGGGTATAATGTGAAAACAGAATGAGACCAACATAAGGACGGAAGCTGGAGGCTGGGATAAGGTCACATACCATGGCAAGTAGGACCTTACACAGGCAGTGCGCAAACCTCTTCAGGGCCCAGGGTCTTAGTTAATTACCCGCTGAAGTGCGGAGGGTTTGGGGACAACGCCCACATCACCCCTCCACCACACAGTTGCCCTCCCTCCATGACACCAAGAGAAGCACTTGGCCCAACCCACTGAAGGTCCCAGGCCTGGAGCCCAGAGCCTTACCATGTACTGGCTTGCAGGGAACCCAGGCCAAGTCCCTCTCGGCCCCTCAGCCCAGCCCTCAGGTCTCTCATCCGGGGCTGCTGAGGCCCCTAAGCCCAGGGAGGTTTGTGAGCTGTCAGTCTGAGTGGGCAGGGCAGGAGAGAGGGGAGGACAATTCTTACTTGTCTGCAGGAAGTCAGAGACTGGTACACAGCCTGGACGATGGGGCCGCACGGGTGGAGGTTGGGGCCTGGGCGCTGGCAGCACTCACCCAGCTCATTGTCGTAGACTTGGAGGAAAGCCAAGATGAGCTGGTGGAAGTCAGAGATGACCAGGCGCAGCTTCTGGTCCAGGGTGCTGGTGTCGGCCCCACCCACAGCAGCCCCTTGCTTGTGCTGCGCAAAGCACTGCAAAGCCAGAAGCAAAGAGTCCCTCGAGACTGTCCCCGCCTGGCCGGCCACACCGTGCCGTAGGGATGACAGGAGACAGGGCTGAACGGAGCAACTCAGCTTAGAGCAAGACCTTCTTCCTGGCTTCAGGCCTCAATCCTGCCACTTACGCTAGCGTGGGCCTCAGTCTTTTTCATAAGCATAGAAAGAGGCCACGCCAAGGGCTGCCGGGAGAGCCACGTGTGACAAGGCACAGGCAAACAGGGAGCTCGGGCAAGCTTCCCAACTCGTGCACAGACCTTTGCTCCCCAGGCCCAGCCTCCACACCCCTCACCTTCGTGTGGAGTGAGCACTCGCAGCATTCTAGAACCTGTCGGGCACTGCGTATGAGCCACCTCCCTTAAGCCTCACATGCTGGGGCAGGTGATGTCACTTGCCCTAGGACACAAAGCGGGCCCCCCAAGCCTCACTGCACCCAGCAGCAGGCACCCCTCACCTCCATTCTGAGCACCTGTAGCTTGGCAGTGCTCTCCTGCAGCTGCCTGGCCAGCTCCTCCACCTTCTCTTCCTCAGACTTGGCAGAGGCGCTGTCCCTGCAGGGAGAGAAGGGGGGACATTTCCAGCTCCACACCGCCATGGGTGTCTGTGGTAACAGAACCAGGTGGGGCTGGAGCTGGGACAGGAACCTGCGGCACTGCTGCCAAGGACTTGTGGAGCACATACCGCTGCCAGTCGTCACTCTGCTTGTCAAGGAGGGTCTGCATGTCCAGGGGCCGCGGGTCATGCTCAGGGTTCAGGAGCGCCTGCATGTGGGGGCTGGAGAAGAGCTCCTCCAGCAATGCCTCATTCTTCTCTGTGGTGTCCTTGAAGTGCTCTTTCGGCCTGCAAAGGCAGCCCCAGGGCCCTGCCATCACAGGCTGCAGCACTGACCCAGCAGGCCCTTAGTCCCACATGGAAGACCCAAGAGGCAGAACAAGACCAGGCCGAGGCCAGGAAAAGGAGCCCCACTACTTCCGGTGCTCACCCACCTCGAACGTGCCCCGCCCATCCTCTCCCAGGCCCACACCGCTCCTTCCAACTCACACCCGGGACCTTGGGCAGCAGCCTGGCATCCTTAGGACACAGCCACCCCTCGCCCATACACTGCTTGGCCCAGACTGGCCAGCCAGATCCCCAAGGGGGGTGTCCGGCCTCAGCTGGCATCCCTAGCTCCTGGGCCAGTAGGCAGCTGCTACCAGCAAACGGCTGCCCCCAGAAGGGTCGTGAGACCCCAGCTGCAGATGCACCCCCAGTCCCACGAGCTCCAGATCTAGGACCAAGACAAGACTGTCCAGGGCACCTATCTGGGCCATCCAAACCTCTACCTTGAGCAACTGGAGTATCCGACGGTCAGGCTCCGGACTGCATCCAACAACTGGTCCATGAAGTGCAGCTGCTTCTGGGCACAGGCACAGCCCTGGGCAGGGAAGGCCACACGCATTCACTGGCTAGACCTCAGCTAGGCCGAGGCAGCTGTTCCAGGCACTCCTGCCCCACGTGCCACCCTCTGTCCCTGCCTGGCCACATCTTGGACTAGCTCAGGGACTTTGGCCTCAGAGGCTTCCACCGTCAAGTGCTCGCTACCCAGCCCCCGCCTCAGGCTGCCATGATGCCTAGGACCACACTTCGGAACATGCCAGGTGCTGCAGAAACATACAGGAGTGTGTGCTTATCACAGAGCTAACAGCACAGCTTATTGAGTGGGCGTGTGACATGCAGCAGGGCCTGCTGAGACAAAACACAGCCCACAGGGACCTGATGGTGGCCCATTCATCAGGCTGACCTCCAGGACAAGGCCAGGAACAGCTGAAGCCACCATGACAGGGCAAGGTGCATGGCAAACAACTTCCACCTCAGTACCCACATTAGGTAGTACCCCTCTTCAAACCCATTTTCAGGCTGGGCACAGTGGCTCATGCCTATAATCTCAGCACTCTGGGAGGCCAAGGCGGGAGGTTCACTAGAGCTCAGGAGTTCAAGACCAGCCTGAGCAAGAGTGAGACCCTGTCTCTAACAAAAATAGA
>RJWJ010005306.1:36468-69395 GCA_004363605.1 Indri indri
AAAAAAAAAAAAAAAAAAAAAAAAAAAAAAAAAAAAAAAAAAAAAAAAAAAAAAAAGGCATTGTCACATATTCTCATTCCATTATATTTTTCTTTATTTTAAAAAATATAAAATAATATGTGTTATTTGTTTTGGAAAATTCAGTAAAGTTTTAAACAGTTAATGCAATTTACTACTTCATTTATTTTCAACATCCTGCTATGAAGCAAATAGAGCTACCATGTAACCCAGCAATTCCAGATGTGGCTACATACCCAAGTGGTGTTCAGTCAGAAAGTCACACAAGAATGTTCACAGCAGCATTATTCATAATAATCAAAAGTGAGAACAATTATTTCAAAATTCAGAAATGTTAAGGGCAGGCGGGGGTCTCCTGACTGGCGGTGGGTGGGAGGCCTCTGTGTAGAAACACATGAGTGGGCAGCATGTGGGGGCCTGGCTCTGCTACCCTGCGACCACAGATGAGTTGTTCATCACCTCCCCTACCGCTGAGGGTGGCTGTGATGATTACTGTCAAAGTGCTGGGCAAGAATGTAGTCATCAACCAAGGACAGGTCACGCTCTTTGTCCCTTTGGTCATCATCAGCCAGAGATCTGCCTCCACTTCCATAGTCCCCCTCTCCCCTGTGCCCAAAGGACAGCTAGGGTCTGCCCAAGAGAATCCTAGCAGCTCTTGCCCCAGGGACACCTCAAGAGACAGCCTGCCCAGGCACACGGCCGGCTCGGAGGCCTGAGGAACCTCGAAGGCACCGGGGTAAGAAACTGCTGCCATCCCCATGCTGGCATCACCCAGGTCCCCAGCTCAGGGCAGAAAATGTCCATGTCCTCTGTGGGGACAGATGAGCTCCCTCTCTTACCTTCAGGAGCTCCTGGTCATCTGGAGTGCACAGCATCAGCTCATGGCCTAGTTTCACCATCTCTGTTGGAGCACGAAGACCCTGTCACTGCAAGCACCCACCCAGCCAGAAGACGACACCAGATATCCAGGAGGCTCACGACATGCAGGGCACCAAGACTCCCGCAGTGAGGGTGTCCAGCACACACGAGGCCAGGACCAGGGTGGACCAGAGGCAGGTGGAAAACATCCCCCGTTGCCAGAGCTGCCTGTCGCCATGTGACCTGCACTCTCTGGGCATCAGTTTCCTTACCTGACACTAAGGGGTTGTGCCCATACTCTTCCATACACGGGGCTCTTGAACTCTGGCTTTAGTAGAAGCCAGACAACGGCCTGAGGAGCAGACGGCGGCCAGGGAGCCTCCGAAACACACTGCGTGCCGCCCTCAGAGACCTCGAGAGGCCAAAGCAAAAGGAACCGCAGCTCACATGTGTTGATGTCCTAAAGGTCTTTCATGTCACCATCTCCTACCATCTTGCCGGCCACCCTAGGAGGTGGGCCTTGGTACCATTTTACACATAGGGAACCTGAGTTCCTGCATGGCACAGAGGCCATCCGAACACATCTTCCAAGGTGGTATACAGAGAAAGGCCAGGACTTGGAGCCAGGAAGCCTGGGGCGGTACTAGCCCCCTACCCCCACCTACCCTGTGGCAACACCCTCAATCCCCTCGCAGGCAAGGCCCTTCTCCAACCCCTACGTGCCTCAACAATAGAACAGGCGCAACCCTGCACGGCATCTGCTTTGGAAGGTTTGTTGCAGGAAGCAAGCAGAGTGTCCGTGTGAAGGCACTCAGCAACCCTGTAGGTGCTGCACAAATGCCAACTGTACCCCCCAAGGAAGCCCACCCCCCACAGCCCTTAACCCCAAATCATCATGACCTCCCTGACCCCTCTCTCCCGCACAGCGAGTCCAGCCAACCCTCACGCTAAATCCAGGATCTGACCAGTACTCCCCCTCCACTGCCCCCCAACTCTCGCCTGGATCAGCCACTGCAAGAGATGCACTGATGTCCCTGCCTCTGCCTGGGGCTCTGGGGCTCCTATTCTTGCCACAGTGGGCCCAGGGGTCCTGTTAAGCCCAACATCCAGCAGCAGCCTTCCTCAGAGTAAGAGCCAGTATCCTTCCGTGGCCCACAAGGCCCAGCCTGACCTCCCCTCTTGCTCTCTAGTCCACTCCAGCCACACAGACCTCCTCACTGGTCCTCAAAGGTGCCAGGCACAAGCGCACCTCAGGCCCTTTGCACATGCTGCTCCCTCGCCCTGAACACTATTCCTCCTGCCACCTGCCCGGCTCACTTCCTCCCTTCCTGCCACCTTACCTCAGTAGTACCACCCTTCCCCCAAGCCACCCAGGCACCTCTCTGGCCTTGCCTGGCTGTTCACAACGCTTCTCACCATCCAATGCTCTGAGGATCTTCCTGCCCTGTCTGTCCATCGCCTGTCTCTCCCAGCTAGCACGTAAGCTCTGGGAAGGCAGCACAATCCGCTGCTACAACCCCAGCACCTAAAATAGCGCCCTGTATACAGTAGGTGCTCCTTTAATATTTGTCAGATGAATTCCAGAACTATCCTAGCCCCCTACTTGTCCTGGTTTCTTTCACACTCTTTGACAAACCCAACACTCAGCACACTCTGAAGAGGCAGGCAAGGCTGGGGTTTTCCAACCCCACTTTGCAGAAGAAGAAACTGAGGCTGGGAAGGGTGAACTCAAGGCTGTGGCTGGACTAGGGGCCAGTCTGAGGGCCAAGGTCAGGGTCAGCATGTGTGTCTGTGTGTATTAGAGAATTCACGTGCCATCTCATGGCCTCCGGGTGGTCCCATTAGTAGGCAAGTACCAGACACAATATCTCCAGGGACAAGGACAGTACTTCTGTGTGGCCCAAGCCAGGCTACAGGCTGCTGCAAGATACAACATTCGGTTCTTCCAGCCCAGTTCAGCTGCAGGGACGACTATCCGGATAATTAATTTGGCAATGCCAGCTGGGGCATGGATCAGGGCTCCGGGGTCCAGTTTACCCACCCTGGAGCAGTCAGAACAAACACAGGCCCATGAAAAATTTGACCTTTGAAATTCCATCCACTTTTGGAGACACCATTGTGAAGGCGAAAAGTTAGCCATCTAATAGTCATTACCGGGTTAAGGACAGTTTCTACCAAGAAATGATGGAAAAGAAGAGTTATAAGACAAGCCCTGGCCGGGCGCGGTGGCTCACGCCTGTAATCCTAGCACTCTGGGAGGCCAAGGCGGGCGGATCATTCTGAGCTCAGGAGTTCGAGACCAGCCTGAGCAAGAGCGAGACCCCGTCTCTACCAAAAATAGAAAGAAATTAATTGGACAGCTAAAAATATATATAGAAAAAAATTAGCCAGGCATGGTGGCGCATGCCTGTAGTCCCAGCTACTCGGGAGGCTGAGACAGTAGGATTGCCTGAGCCCAGGAGTTTGAGGTTGCTGTGAGCTAGGCTGATGCCATGGCACTCGCCCCGGGCAAGAGAGTGAGACTCTGTCTCAAAAAAAATAAAATAAAATAAAATAAAAAAAAATAAAAGACAAGCCCTGGCACAGAGCAATAGGCATGCTCCCAAGATTGCCATGTGCAGAGGGCGTGTGGATGTGCTGGGGAGACGGAACCACCAATGGTGCTGTCAACAGTCGCCTCTCTGCCTACCAGTGCTGCAGAGGACTGACATGCTCTTGGTCTCTGTGAGAGGAGCTTTTATACTCACCATGCCCAGAATCAGGGGGACTTGATTCTAGAAGGCTCTAGCAAAATCCACAGAGTGCGCACCATTCAAAAGAAAACTCCAGTCTGGTGCAAAATTCACTGCAACTCAGGAAGGACACTATAAACAAGCTCAGAATTGCCCAGAATTTACCACCAAATTCCGTACTCCCATAACAAGACTTACCTTGGATCTTCACCTCTGCTGGGGCTCCCTTTAGTGAGCTGAACTTGTCCTGCAAGGGGGGGCAGACCCTGCAAGGAAACAGCAAAGCCAGTGAGGCCTGAGAGGGCTGGAGAATCCCCCTCACCACCCCATCTGTACACTTGCTCTCAGGAGTGAACTGCTTGTGTGTATGTACTAAATGTCACCATAGAATGGCTAATTTTATGTCACGTTAATTTCATCTCCATAAATTCTTAGGAAAAACATTTCAAAAAGTTTATCTCAGAAATGTGCATTTGAATACTGAAATGAAAATTCTTCTCACAGTTAAAAAAAAAAAGAGATGACCACACAGGGGAAAAGAGAGAACTCAACACTCTGAGCTCTTTCTTGAAACAGTGGTGCCAGATGGCTTTGGGGGTACAGACCAGGCCCTCTGGCACTGGCCCCAGGCCAGTACCTACTCCTCTGGGGTGGGGCACTTTCTTCCCTTCCAGCCCCAGTATACCCAGACACCAGCTCCCAGAGGACATGGCCTCTCCTGGGTAGCTCACAGCCACCTTGGCATCTCTCTGTCCCAGTGGGGCCCGGGTACCGTCCTTCTACTGAGCTCTCACCTTCCAGATCACAGGCTTGCCAAGGCCAGGAGCTGGCTTTCCATTCTGTATTTCTGGGGCTTAATACTGTGGCCAGTCAGTGTCTAATGAATGAACAATCATCACCCCTTGTCGCAGAATAATCTGCCATTAGTGAATGCCAACACTTAGCTCTTCCCAGAGAGGGCTCAGCCCATAGGCAAGCCCCATTTCTGTAAATAAAGTTTTATTGGCATTCAGCCCTGCCCATTCCTCCACATGCTGTCTGTGGCTATTTTTGTGCCACAATGGCAGAGACTGACAATGTTAACTGTGTGGGCCTTTGCAGAAAAGGCTCACTGAGCCCTCCTTTAAGCCATTTGGGGGTTCCTGCTGTGACAGACTCTAAAGTCACAGTCACAGTTATTCACCCTTGGCATGGTGCAGCCCTGCCTTGACAGCAGCACAATAATACATGTGACAGGGGCCACTCATAAGCATCTTGCCTTAAGAGTGATGTGGTGGGCAGAACAGGTTCCAGATGCAGACTGCATGGGAGTTAGGAAGTCTTGTAATACCTAGACACGTGTTGTAAGCCACACACAGCTCAAGCCTCCCACTGGCTCTCCTCCTTCAGGGCAACACAGTCCAGCTGCTGTACCCCCAGCCCCAAGCTCCATGCCTAGCACAACACTGAGGTACTGGGGATGTCACCCCAACTGCTGAGGCCTCAAGCTCTTGCTAGGGATCCCTAGGAGCTTGCCACCATGGCAGCCCCCCACCATGCAGAGAAAGAGGCTCCTTCCACAGGGCTGCTAGAGCCTGAGCTCCACCCTCCCACGGCCCTGGTTGTCACTCCTACACTGCAAGACCCGGGACAGTTCATGGCTCCCGCCTGACCCTCAGCTTCCTAGTCTGAGACGGAGAGGACTGACGTAGAGCATCTCCAAACTGGTAGTTAAAGCAAGGAAAACCCTCCAAAATCCAGCTCAGCACAGCATCAAGGAGGTGGATGGACTAGCCTGGCACTGCTGGGAGCCATTTCACCCCCACTTTGAGCATGGCTCAGCAGTCAGCACTTCCCACCTAACCAGCTGCTCTCAGGAGGGCCTCTGGGAGGATAGCTATCACAGAAAGCACAAACCCCATCTTCCCCAGGTGGGCTGGGAGGCGTGGGTGTATCCCCCAGATGGGATGAGGAAGAAAGCAGGGAGTTACCGTACACACATCCACTCCAGGATCTCCAAGCGGTACTTCGAGGGTCTACACAGCAGTTCCTGAATCGTCTTTGGTTCCGTGATATACAGACCCTCTAGGAAGGGGCAGTTTAGGTCCTAAGCAAGGAAAGGGCAAGCCAGAAGCTTCAGGAAGCACCACCACTGAAGGGTGCCAACGTGCTTCTGTAAGCTCTCATGACGCCTGCCTTCTCACACGCCCGGCAGCCCAGTACCCCTTGAGTTCTCCTACCATCCTGCCAAGAGTTCACACCCCCTCATTATCGAACCCACACCTCCTGCGGCCTGCTGCCCCCATGCCTTCAAGCGTGTCCCTTCTGGGCTCTTGTGGCAGCAAGCCCTAGGAGCAATACCTAAGACATCAGATCTAGGCTCCCGGGCAGAGGAAAAGGGGAGGGAGAGAGGGAGAGGAACCACTGAGCCTATAGTGGAGGGGTGGGGATGGCAGCAGGGCAGGCAGAGTGGAGAGGGATGAGGAAGAGATGGAGAGGAGAGTGATGGAGGGGAGGGAGAGGAGCAGGGGTGTGGGAAGGGGGAAGCGGGGCAGACGGAGCTGGCAGAGGGAGCGGCCAGTGGGCCAAAGGGGCCTGGAACAGCTCCCTGAACTTACGGGCCCGGCTTCCTCACTGCTGCGATGAGGGGTTTTGGAGGCCACCCCTGGCATCTGATGCCGAGCCCCGGTCTCGCTGATTTGACAGAGTGGCATTGGGCTCTGCCCATCTGTCTCCCCCAGACCCCGCAAGCTCCTTGAGGCCAGGGCCTCCCTCGGTCCTCCGTCTCTGCAATTGCTCCAAGCGCCCAGCCCGGGTCTTGCAGAGTTCCATCCGTAGCGCTGGCCCCAACTACCAGGCACGGGCAGTGGAGACGGCAAGCGCGAAGGCCCGGGGCACCCCAAAGAGCAAAGATGCAAGCTCCACAAGCAGCCCCTCCCTGCAGGGTAACAAGGCGCAGCCAGGACCAGCCACAGAGGGCGCGCGGCGGCGCCGCCGCCGACTTCCGCAGCAAGCCCGCCCGGACCTCCGGCAGGGCCCTGCCCGGCCCCCCGCCCGGGGTGGCTCCCTGGGCCCGCGGCACCTTCAGCTTCCCGAACACCTCCACAGCCGCCTTGAACACGCTGTGGTCGCCCTTGTCCTCGCAGTAGTCGCCGCCGCCGCCGCCGCCGCCAGCATCCCGTCCCGCCATGTTTCGCGCTCGCAGCCGCGCCCCGCCCAGGCCCTCCACGGGCCGGCCCGCCTGCCAATCACGCGCCGGCGCTCTTCCCGCCCACCCGCCTGGGCTGGGAACCAGGCCACCCCTCAGACGAGCGCGGTGGCGGCCCACCCGTCCCCCGCCGCGACTTCTATTGGGCCGCGGCTTGGCGGGAACCGGCGCCTGGGCTCTCACGCCAGCGTCGGCGCCACCCAGGGGCCGGGCCACAGGGCGGGACGTGGACCCAGGCGGAGCTGGGGTTGACGCTGGCTCTCTGTCGCCGGCCTTGCTGGCGTCGCCCTGCCGGCAGCCGGAGGAGGACACGTCGAGGCGATTCTTGTCCAGGAGGGGGCGCTCCTGCCTCGCTCGGGTTCTCCTGGGCCACAGCTGCGGAGGACCTTGGTCCCCAGCAGGAAGAAGGGGAGCTTTGGATGCAGAATGGAACTAGGACTTCAGCTTCCCTCTCCCAGCACGGGGCTCTGTCCCCTGTTTACCATGCTCAAGCCATAAAAGGAAGTTTCTTAAATTTAAATCCCATGCCTACACATAGCTGTGTGACTTTGCGTCGGTTACCTAACCTGTCTGTGCCTCCTTGCCCTGGCCTACTGGGGATAATGAAAACACACACTTCATTGCGTTGCTAATGAGGATGGCATGAGGTAATAATTCTATGAGCTGGGCACGGTGGCTCACGCCTGTAATCCCAGCACTTTGAGAGCCAGAGGCGGGAGGATCACTTGAAGCCGGAAGTTCAAGACCAGCCTGGACAACATAGTGAGACCCCATCTCTAGAAAAAATTTAAAAATTAGCCAGGCGTGGTGGTGCACACCTGTAGTTCTGCCTACTTGGGAGGCTGTGGCAAGAGGATCGCTTGAGCCTAGGAGTTAAAGGCTGCAGTGAGCTATGATCATGCCACTCCAATCTGGGCAACAGAGCAAGGCCCTGTCTCTAAAATAATAAAATAATTCCTATAAATACCCAGGACAGTGCCTAGCCTGTCAAAGCACCATGTAAACGTTCACCATCATCATCATGCTGGATGGCCCTTCTCCCCTTACTCTCACCCCGCCAGTCTATCTGTGGCTCCTTCCTGCCCTGTCCACTTACGAACTGCTTTGCATCTCTCAGGCCCTTCAAAGTCAATGAGTGTGGAATGAAATTCAGCAGCCCCTCTTCCCCCAAGCATTCCAAGCCCCAGCTCACTGAATGCCCCCACCCCTGGCGCTGCTGATTGGACATGGCAGGAAGGAGCTGGAAGATAGCTTGTGGCCAGGAGCTGCTGCCAGACTCTATGCCCCTCTGTGCCTGCCCTGCCATCTCCTGGAGGGGATGGTTCAGAAGGCAAGTCTAGAGTCAGGGAGACCCAGGGACCTGCTAGAAGGCATTTAAGTCATCCAAGTGACAGGAGAGGACTTTGCTCTGTCCTGGGAGGAGTGGGCAGGATCTGGGGTAACAGGACCTCTGCCTGGCCTTGGGAGGCCCTGACACAGGCCCCGCTGGGGTGGGGGGCCTTGTTCCCTATTGAATGTTCTGATGACATGGAGCCTCCAAACTTGTGCTGAAGGGATATGGAGAGAAAGCCCAATAGCCCCAGCCAGGTGCCCAGCCACCTGCAAAACACTGTGCGGCCCCTCTCCACCCTTCCACATGGCTGCTGCCTTGGGCCCTTCTGAAAGCCGAGAGTTGGCAGGGGCTTTGGGTTGTTTTTTTTTTTTGTTTTTTTTTTAATCTTTTCTCTCTATTTCTGTTTTTGTTTTTCTTTCTTTCTTTTTAGAAAATTTCATTTCAATCACAGCCCAAGCTCAGACATTCAAATTCTTGTGGGTTTTTCTGTGGATCTTTCCTAGCACTGGGGAATTTGGCAGGAGAAACCACGCAGTGTGGCAGCCTCCCCCCACCCTCCCCATATCCTCTGCTCCTAAGGATCGGGAAGAAACCAGCCTGTGTATTCTGGAAGAGTATCTCCCTCCTCCACCCAGCCCCGTGGAGCCAGTGGGCTAAGCAGATCTTTCCCCGGCTCAGCAGCTTTGTCTATGGCATAGGCTGGGACTTGGCCTTGAGGGGAGAAGACCATCTCAAGAGGTCATGCAGGCCATCCCCCTGCATGGAGGACCTGTTGGCCAGCCCTGAGCCCATGGAGATGGCTGCTGAAGACACGGGTAGGAGGCAGCGGCCTCCCTGCCCACATTACCCTGAGTCATAGTGCCTCTCAGGCATCTTCCACCAGAAAGGCTGGAGGCTGGAGTGGGAACAGAGGCTGCTGGGCCTCTTAGGAAGGGGGAGAAAGGGGTCCAGCAGTAGGAGCTTCTGGAAATGTGGACTCCAGCTCAATACAAGGAAGCATTTCTCCCAGAAAGCACTGTCTAAACACCAGCTGACTGCACAGAGAGGAAGGGAGCTCCCTGTCTTGGACGGTGTGCAAGCCCAGGGACATGGGCAGAGATGTGACGGGGTGGGTTCATACAATGGGGAAGGGGAGGAAGATCTCTAAGGGGTATTTTAACCCAGAGACCCTGGGTTCTATGAGGAAGGCCTGGGTGGGTCAGGGGCCAAAAGTGGAATTGAAAGACCATCGACCCGGAAGTGGGGCATTAGTGGGAGGCTGTGGGGCCCTGGGCAGACCTGTGTGTCACACGCAGCAAGAGCCAACCTCCCGATCATGGGGGAAACTTGGCCATGGGGCCCAGCAGGCCCTTAGCCATGTTTTGGTGCTCGGAAAAGAAATTGGAAAATGAGACTAGTTGACAGGCACTGGCCCCACCGTGCCATGGATGGGCTGGTGGTGGGTGGTGGAGGCAGGCGAGGCCTCTCAATTTGTGTGGTGGGCACAGAAATGTATGGCCAAGCAATTGGGTTCACTGAATCAGCTGGCCTCCCTGCCCTGCAGAGGGCATGGGGACAAGAGAAAGTCCTCGTGAGCATCTCGGCTCTGGTGTTCACACTGCTTTTAGCAGCAGACCACAGGGTATAGTGGGAATCTTAGCTGGGGCCCCCAGTCCACACCACTGATCAAAGAAAGCTGAAGTCCAAGGGCTTTCCTCTCCGCCAAGAAGGCAGCTTGGCTTCTGCCGCATCTGACAGCTGTTGGAGTTCCACCTGAGGAGGCACCGCCTGCCCCGTGGGTCATGGCCAGTGAGATGAACGTTGTCTGAGCAGAAGCCCTTCATGGGGCCACATCAACCCTGAACCAGGGAGCCTGGGGCGCCTTCGAGGGACTAACGCTCCCTCCACCCCTCCTCTCTCCACTCCTGAAGCTCCCCGATAAGGGCAGAGAGCACCAAATTCAGGCTCTGTGTGTGTGTGAGAGAGAGATTGATTTCAGGGGGAGAAATCAGTTATGGGTTGAGAAGCTCACTACATCCATGGGAGAAGGAAGTGGCAATGCCTGGCATGGGACTTGGGGAGAGATGGGGCAGAGGAATGATGTCAGGCTGAGGATGGCCTGAGTTTGGGACTCCCCAGACAAGGCAAGGCCAGGGGACTGCCTCCTCCTCCCCTCCCGCTCCCCGCCGCTCCCCTCTTCTTCCACCTTCCTTTCTCTCCCCCTCCCCCTGCTCCTCCCCCTCTTCCTCTTCTTCCTCCTCTTCTTCCTCCTCCCACTCCTCCTCCTCCTCCTCCCTGGGCCTCTCTCCTCTGCTCCTGAGCTGCCATGCTGAGCTGTTGACCACCCATCCACCCAGGCATCCTGGCATGCAGGCTCAGCGCCCATGTCTTGCAGCCAGCCCATGCCATCTGTGCGAGCCAGGAGCCCGCTCAGAAACCAACCCTCTTCGTGCACATGGAAGGAAGGAAGGATGGAGAACATGAAAGTGGGGGCTTGCAAATGAGATCGGGAAGAGCCCCAGGCTGCAGGGACCCCAAACTTTGATGTGGACAATGAGACCCAAAGGGTGCACAGAGCAAGAATGACACTGACTTTCCCTGAGGTGGCTATCATTCACTTGCCCTGTGGCTGGGGCACTGGCCTGGCTAAGCACACGCTACTGGCATCCCATAAGTCCAGAGGTCTCCAGCGCTGCCACTGTGGGCCTTACAGAGGTGGGCCTGCTATCACTGTAAGCTTGGAGGAGTCCAGTGGTCTCTGGTCTTAACCCTGGATGGACAGCAGTGCCCACCTAGGAGCTGACTGCAAACTGTCAACTCTAAAATGTTCTCATCCTAGGCCTCTGCGTCCACCTTGAGAGTTTACTGGTATATGAGGATGGGGAAGCTGCCATAGGACCTTGGCCTCCTCTTCCTGTCACTTCTAGTCCCTATGCTGGGGCAAGGACCAAGGCAATGCAAGACAGTGCCACCTTCACACCCCATGATGCCCCTGCCCTAGGCTTCCTGCTTCAGGGCACCACCCCCACCTCCTGCAGTGGAGGGGTGCTCAGGGCCAAGGGGTATCACCATCACCTCCCCCAACCCCAGGCCACAAGCTCTTGCAGGAGCACATTCCACAGGATGGGACCTGAGAGGGTCTGCAGCGTCTGTCCACCCTCTCCCGCTAGGGCGAATCTTGCTCCAGGCCTAAGGTACCTATGAGGGGTGTGGGTAGAGCCTGGCTGCGTGGGGGAAGGCAACGGCTGAGGGGTCTTCCTCTGTCCTCTTGCCCCGGGTCCCATAAATGGGGAGGAACAGTCTGGGCCCCCAGGGACCTGTGGGTTTCCCCGCTCATGCCCTAGCACTCCCAGGCACGCAGGCGGTGGGGAGAAGGAGGGTCAGGCTCCGCAGCCCAGGGCAGCAAAGGAAACTGCAGGCGGGCTCGCCCCCTCCGCAGGGAGACACTCGGGTCTAGACAGCTTGGCAAGGCCGGCAGGGCTGAGTCACATGTGTCTGGAGCTGGAGACGCGGGCCCCAAGACTGGAACATGAACATGCCCGCTCAGAGGGCTCGGCGGTGGGAGGGGGCACTCAGCCTGGCCTTGTTGCCCCCAGCCCCTGAGCTGAGCCTGAGCTCAGGTTTCTGCCCAGCCTCTGGCCCCAGCCTGAGGGCCTCGATGCCCACAGGGAGTCGGATGGAGCCCATGAGATTGGCAGAAGCAAACTGGAGCTCCAGGTGGAGAAAGAGGATGGGAAAGCGGCCCCCACGGTCCCCCATTGCCACCATGCCTCTGTTCCCTGTGGGCCAACCCTGGCTGTGTGCCACCTGTCCAGTCCACCTTCCAGGGGCACGCTCCGTAGTGACACCCACAGCCCAGCGGCTGAAGGCCTGGGGTCCCCCACCCTGGCTGGCGGGCGGTGCTCCTTACTCGCCTCGGCTGGTGTGTTCGGTGCTCACAAAGCATCTGCAAGAAAAGTTGATTAATTGGGACCAGATCCTCTGAGCTTTCAATGGCATTAAAACAAGGTGAGTTTTAATGGGAAGGGTTGTCGGCAATAGTAAGGGGGCATGGAAAGTTTGGCTTTTATTCTTCTCAAAGATTTAAGGGGGAAAAGACTCTGTACATTCATTGACATACCAGGTAACTGCATGAACAGGTACCCGGAGGGACCCCCATGTGCCCACAGGGGCAGACCCAGAAGCCCTGCACACACATGCACACAAACTGGTGTCAGTTTTACTCAGACAACATGTGGAAGGCTCAAGACTGGGTCTGTTCCCTTTCTCTGGGGGTCACCCCAAGGGCGTGTTCTTGGCTGCCAGACCACTGTTCTGCCCTGGGCCCTGGCAAAAGGTCTGAAACATGGTAGGTGCTCCATGCACTTGGCAATGACAGAATTCCCTGTAGATAGTGGGAAAGCAGGAACACAGATACACATGTGAAAGTATCTTCTAGATGTCAGCTTGGCTGTCTCACAACCAGCCTTACAGTCCAGCTCCTGACCTGTCAGGTGTGAGGTTGGCTCGCTCCTCCCACCATGTTCTGACCCTACCCTGGGCCAGCCACTGTCCCCTCTCCCCTCAATGGCTCAGCTGCCTCCACACTGGCTCCGCCTCCTGCCCTCGTGCCCCCAGTCAGTCTGTGGTCCATTCCACAGTCTGAGGGATCCCTGGGGGTGCATAAGTTCAATCATGTGACTCCTGTGTGGAGCTATGTGCAGTGGCTCCCTGATTCCTTCCAGGGAAAGGCAAAGTCAGTCTGCCACCTGTCCACACCCTCCACAAGCTGGCCCTCCTGTCCTTTCACAGCCTACTGGCCCACTCTGCCTGCTCCACCACAATGGTCCCCTCGCTGTTTCTCAAGTTGGGCCAAACCCTTTCCTGCCACAGGACCTTTGCGCTGGCCGTCACTCCTTTTTGGAGGACTCTACTGGAGTTCTTTCTGTGTGACTATCTCCTCTTCATTCACATCTCTGCACAAATGTCCCTTTCTCACCGTCCTCATCTGATCCCCTGTCAAAAGTGTTTCTCGCTCCAGTTGCCACGGCCAGACCCTTTCTTTCTGATGGGGTGCCCGTGCTCCCACTAGCAAGGCCTTAGCAGTTCCCAGTGAGGAAAGAATCCATTCTCCAATCCTCTCTTGACAAGAGGAGAGCTCTCAGCTATGCAGCTCCAAGAAGCCTGAGGGACAAAGAGCATTGCTTTGGCATCCCCCAGGCTGCCAGCCTGAGTCCTGACTTGCAGAGGGCTTGTGTGTGCACACGTGTGCACGTGTGTGGGGAGTGGGCCACCCTGCAGGGAAGGGGAGGAGAAAAGGGGGAGGGGAAGAAGGAACGGGAGTCCCTTCCTTGCCCTGAGAGTCCTGGGATTGTGCAGCTAGAAGCAACCTAGATCATCTAATGCAGCGTTTCTGGGCCCCTTCTGGCTGTCAGATTCTAGAACTTTCTAAGGAGGCTATGTTCACCACATTGAGATGAGGAGACCGAGGCGCTGAGCAGGGACACTTGCTCCCAAGATCACATGGCCAGTCAGTCCATGCAGAGCTGGGAGCCCAAGGCTCTTTCCAGCAACCCCCAGGCTGCATCCCTGGTTCCTGGAAAATCCCAACACCCCTCCCACCCTCTGCTCCAGACACCGGGCTCAGGATTAATGTTGGCCTGGGGCCCTGCCTGTCTCAGCACAAGTCCATCAGTGAGCTCTTGGAGGAGGGTGAGGGCGGGAGGCTGAGGAAGAAACTTGCTGGAATCCTCTGGTTCTTCTGGGCCCCGCAAAGGCTGGCTCTGCTCCGTGGGGCTTCCTTCAAGGTCCCCTTGATGGCCAGGAGCCCCAAGACTGGACAAAGTAGGCGGCAGGGGTACCATTCCCCAAGTGCCCACCAGAGTTGGCTGCTGGGCCCCCAACCAGGGGAAAGGTAGCAAGGACAGGCCTCCAGGGGAGCTGGGGAGCTGAGAGCACCCCAGGCCTCACCCCTTCGTGCCTAGGTGGGTAGGAGTGGGGTCCCTCCCTCCTCTGGGCTGGCCGTGCCAGAGAAACCTGGGAGCAGACTTTCCCCCACCCCCAGCCCAGCTAATGGGAACCAGATGGCAGGATGTTTAGTCAGCGCCTGGGGAGCGGTGCAAACAGGGGAAATGGGTAGGGGGCCAGGATTCCAGAATCCATCCCCAGGCCGGGGGGAAGGGCAGAGCCAGAGCTCCCATCACAGTCATCTCTAGGGGCCCAGGCACTAGTTCCACCTCGGGGAGGGTCCTACCCCTTGTTCAGGAGGCCTGGCCTCTGGTGTCTAGCTGTGGGGGAGCCCAACCCCTCTCTTTTCCTTCCCTGTAAAATGGGGGGGCTGGTTGTGCTCAGTCTGCCAGGATCCCTGGGCAAGCCTCACTTGGTCTCAGTGTCACACCTAAGGCCTCCCGCCTATGTGCTCCCCTCCCCCAGCTTCAGCAGCGGCCCCCCAGGTGGAATGCTGGGCCCCCGGCCATCCTGTGTCACCCACGGGCACACAGGCAGACGGTGGCCTCATCCCTGGCTCCCGAGGCATTTGCTCACTCTCCACACAGCCCCTGTCTCTGGTCTGTATGTGGCACAGTCCCAAATTCAGGTCATAAACCAGAGCCCTAGACGGCAGAGGAGGGGTGAGGGGTGATGGTGGGCCAGGTGCGGCTCATATGGGACTGTCAGCTGGAGCGAAGGCTCCTCGAAGGCTCCTCGAAAGCAGCAACTCTCGTGTCCCTCCCGCCGTACCCCACATGCTCAGGGGCTCAGGCCACTCCCACCCAAGTGGGCCAACACTGAGGAGCCAAGAGAGACCCACTTGCAGGGCTCCTCCCCACCCCCACCCACCCCCACGTCCCTACCGGGTCACACCCTGCCCCTTACCCCAGGAAAGAGACTTGTACACACAGATGGAGACTAGGGCTCCTTCCTGACAGGCCTTTCCAGCCCCTGTTCTTCCTCCCCTGCTTCCCCCTCCCTCCACCCAAGCCTTGCCCACAATTAACTCATTTTTTAAGGTCGCTTCCAAACATAAGTCAACGCTGGACAGAGCTGTAGGAAAAGCTTCCTCAAGGCTGGCCCCGAGGAGCCGGCCTCTCGGTGAGATCAGTGCTCTCCACCAGCCCCCTCTGCCTGCCAGCCTGGCTCCTCGAGCCAGCTGTGGGACTAGGGCCCACGGGACACCTTGGTTGGGCCCTGGGGCAGGACACCCATTCTTCTTTGCCTCTTGCTTCACCACCCAGCAGCCCCCCACCTCAGGCCCAACCTCCTCACCCCCTGGTGCCACCCCGGCCGAGAAGGGCATGAGGCTTGGGGGTGTCTGGGACACGGGACTCTTGGCCAAGAAGTCTGGGGATCCGAGGTGGCCTTGCCCAGGCACTGCCTGGTACACACACGCTCCAGTGCAGGGCATGGCAACATCCTGTCCCCCATTGTACAGAGGAAGAGGTGGAGGCCAGCAGGGAAGACAGCGGCCAGAGTGAGGTGGGAGAAACCTGGCACCAGCCCCGTCCCATGGCAGGCCCGTGCCCAGGTAGCACTGGGGTCTTGAGGCCCAGGGGTCCACACTCACTGCCCTTGCTCTGCCCATGTGTCCTGCTTCCTCTGGAATTGGGAGCCTCAGCACTGGTGCCCACGGCAGAAGCCCACAGGCTTGGCAGGTTCCATAGGGGCTGGACCCGTCATTGCCCAGGAGGCCCTGGCAACTGCCCCCTCTCCCAGGGACCCAGGAGGCCCAGTCCCTCTCCCCTCCCCACCGTGGAGGTAGGACCTGGCAGCCTGGTGGCCAGCCTGCTGCGTGGTGGGTCCCACAGGTCTGTGGTGTGTGGAGACAGAAGCCCATTCACGGGGCTGCTGGGCCTGGGCCAGTGGAGAATAAATGCAGGCCTTACAGACAGAGAGCAAGGGCGCTTGGGCAAGAAAACATGTCTGTCTTTCTTCTCAGGTGGGAGCAGGGGATGTTGGGGGGAGTCGGGGGCAAGGCCTGGGAGGCGCTTGTTTGGCAGAAGGGACGCCTTCCTGGGGAAGAACCAGGGCGGGCAGGGGAGGCTCTGAGCACAGCCAGGGCCAGCAGCTCAGGAAGCAAGACTGTCTCGTGCCGTCCCGCCATCATACTGTGTGTCCATGTACCACGTCCCACCATGGCCACTGCTACGCCTCTCACAGCTCTTCCTCCCCTCCGCCAGCCTGCAGGGCCTGCCCACAGTGGCCATGAAGAGTGTGCTGCTCCCCATCCTGGCTCTGTGGGTGGGGTGCTGCTCTGGAGGGGCCCTGGCTAAGCCCATGGGCTCGCCCACACTACAGCTGCCGGTCAGCCCACCGGGGGCCCCCGACGGTGAGTAGCTGGCACCAGCAAGTAGAGGAGCGCCTGAAGCGGCCCGCCTGGTGCCCACTTCGGGTACTGAGGCAGCGCTGGGAGGGGCCCCTGGCCCTCAGAGAGCCCTCCCTGCAGGGAAAGGGGGGTTGCAGACTCTGGAGGCCTTGTGCCCAGTGCCTAGGATGGGGGCAAGGGAGAGGAGAGCCCTCCCTAGGACTGGACGCCATGGGGGAGCTAAAAAAATGGATCAGGGTTTGCTGGGTACGGAGTTGATCTGGCCGCCCCAGAGCCTACTGGGACAGGAGAACCTTGAGAGGCTGGAAGTGTAGGGCCTGCTGGTGGAGTGGGGGAGCTGGCAGACAGGGGCTACGTGTGCGGCCTTTGTTCCACAGGCCAATGGTTGGAGCCATGCTTGGTGGCCCTGCCCCAGGCCTGGGAGCGGGACCAGAGGGTCCAGTTGGGTGGGTCTGGGCCCCCATCCACTACAGACCATCAGTGCCCCCTGGGCTGCTGGGCTGCAGGGACAGAGGAGGCCCATGGTCAGTGCTGGCTAAGGAGGAGTTGCCACGCAGTGGAGGGGAGGCCCTGGGGCTTATCACCCCTCCTTCAAAGCAGCTGACAGCCCCTCAAGGTGGCCTCTAAGTTTGCCTGGTCCCCAACAACCCCACTTCCCAGCAGGCACTAGGGCTTCTACCTCTAAAAACAAACTGTGCCAGGTGGCAGCCACCCCCTCATCTCCCAGAGACACACACGAGGCCCCTGCTCACCACTGTGTACATGGCCAAGGGGGTTCTGGGGCAACATCCTGCCTCCTGTCTTTGGGACATGCTGGGGCAAGTGAAGGGAGGTAGGACCCAAAGTAGGACCCAGCCCTCTGCCCAGGGCTGCTGAAGCTCTCCTGGGCCCAGCACCCTGGGGACCACGGGCTTGTGTGTGCATTGTCCCAAGGGCCTGGAGAGGCCCAGCAGTAAAGACCTGCCTCGGCTCTAAGAGGAGGCGGGGAGACTGGGCCCGGGGGCTGCCAACTTGCTTATGCCATTGGGCAGCGCTCTGCTGTCCCTTCAGTGCGCCTCGGGGACGAAGAGAAAGGCAGGAGGAGGCCTGGATAAAGAGGAGCGGGGCGGCAGGCTGGCCTGCAGCTGACGCCCCACTTGGGAGGAAGGAGGCAAGGCCCCTCAGCCCTGTAGGGGTCCCTGCCTCCCCAGCCCACACTGGCTCGTTCTGCAGGTCAGGGAGACCCGTCCCCAGGAACGGAAGCCTGGACAGGCCTGAGGACGGGCAGCTGGACTTTTGCTTGGCCCACCCCCAAGGAGGGAGCCCATGGAGCCCCCAGCCAGTCCCTTGCCCCTGGCCGGAAGTCACCCGCCAGGCCAGGGCTGGCTCAGAGGAAGGAGTCGCACCCAGCAGCCCCAGAGTAGGAGCGGGCTCAGCCCCGGGCCACGGCTGCTGCAGCGGCTGGGGCAGGGAAGCCCTGGGCAGGGAAGCTCAGGCCCTTGCGGGCCAGCAGGGCCCCTCCAGCTCAAAAAGGGACAGTGGCCACCAAGGAGGGCCAGGGCAGGAAGGCAGGAGGCCAAGAAGACAGGAGAAGGGGCTCAAAGCCCAGGAGGCCCCCCAAAGGTAAGGACTAACCAGGACAGGTGGCCCCCAGCTGGGGGTGATGGGACCACACCAGTGTCCAGAGTGGCCAAGGCTTTGTCCAACCTCTACCAGTCACACCAGTGTCACCAGCCTCTCAGACGCTGACCCATTCTTAATGTGCCCAAGCCAAGTGCCCTTGTGTGTAGGGCAGGAAGGGAACCCTCCAAAGTCATGTCCCTTCCCCTGCCTCAGAACCCCCATTTGGATCTTTGCCTTTGGTGCAAGGGAAGGGTCCCAGCAGCCTACTGTTCCAGCCTAGGCTGGCTGCATCACTGGCAGGTCCTCGGTGGGCCCCTGTTCTGGTGACCAGGCTGGGGCTGTCTCTCTCCCTCCAGGAGCCTCCCTCCCGTTGGGGCCGGGGGCCCGGCACCAACAGAAGGACTGCAGCAGAGGCCGCAGTGGCAGCAGCACCTCGGAGACCACTAGCCATGGGCAGAAAAGGCCACAAAGCAGGCGAGGGCACGGGCTTGGGCAGCTACGGCCTGTGGCAATGGCAAGATGAAGCACGTCCCCACCCTGACTGACCCTGGCCTGACCACACTCTACCTGGCAGGTGGGTGGCCTCCCTTCCCCGCATCCACCCCTGCAGCAGGGGTAAGAAAGCCGCACACTTGGGCTCTCAGCCTGGCTCCCCCTCTGGTGGGTCCTGGGCCACTGCGCTGCTGCCATGCACTGGGGATGGCCTCCTCCCCGTGGGTCCTGGTCGGCAGTGAGAAGATGCTCCGACCTGGGGCCAGAGGAGCTGGCTCCTTCCAGCCTGAGTGCAGGGGTGCAGAGGGGCATAGGATATGCCTGCCACCCAGTGTGCACAGAGAACAGAATTGCCAAGATTCCAGCCCACGCATTCCTGGGGCTGCCCAACCCGGAGTGGCTGGGCCTGCGCAAGAACAAACTGGACACCTGAGGCCTGCACCCCATGGCTCCCACACCTGCTCCCAGGGGTCCTGGGCTGGGAGGGGGCCAGCAGGTCCCAGACGGCCCAGGGTGTCCATTGCTCTGCATCGGTCTGCAGGGCTGCACTGCTTGGGGAGGGGAGGGGAGGGGGTGAGGCCTGGGGGAGGCACCGTGGTGAGCACCAGCCCAGCAGGGTCCAGGATTTGGGGCGACAGGAGCAGGGAGAGCAGCACAGGCCCCCAGCCCCATGCAGCAGCATACGGAACCCCCCAGCCAGGCCTGCTTAAATGGGAACAAGGAAGTCAGAGTAACAGGGTGCCCCTTGGCCCGGGCAGGCCCAAAGCTGTGCCCAGAAAGGCCCCTGGCCTGCCTCTGCTCCTCCCTCAGAACCTGGATAAGAACTAGGAGCTCAGACTCAACGACAACCTCGCAGGGCCTACGGCACAGCAGCTTCCAGGGTGCGCTGGCTCCAGGGACTGGCCGAGCCGGCCTGGGCAGCAGGGGAGGCAGAGGAAAGGTGCAGGCAAGGGGAGGGGCCGCGTGTGGCGAGGCACGCTGGCTGAAAGGCAGCGGGAGCGCCAGCCTGGCTAAGGGGCCCTGGGCTCCAGGGGCCGGCAAGGGCTCTGGAGCTTCTATAGGGAGCTCAAGAGCGGCTATGGTGCGCCTCTGCCCACCCTGCAGGGCTCGGCCATTTGCTGATGCTGGAGATGGAAGGGAACCAGCTACAGGGCAAGGACATCTCCCCCCTGACCTTCCAGCCCCTCTGCAGCCTTCTCTACCTGAGGCTGGACTGGAACAGCTGTGGGCCATCGCACCAGGCCTGCCTACCCCGTGCAAGTGAGCCGGGAGCCCCAGGCGGGGGAGGCAGTGTCGTTACAGTCAAAGGACCAGAGCGTCTGCCGAGGGGCACAGAGCAGTTCACAGGGCTTTGGAGCCAATGGGCCTCTCCTCAGTCTGACCCAGCCTTCCAGAAGCCCAAAGTTGGACATCCTGAACTGTTCTGGACCCACTGGGTGGCCCTGAGTAAGGCCCATACCCTCTCTGGCCACACAGTCCCCTGAAAAGTCCACCTCTGCTTGGCAGTGTTCCCAGGGGTTGTGTCTTGGGGGGCTCTGAGAAGCCACGGCACAGCTGGCAGGTGCCCCCAGAGGCCATGGGCCTGAGAGTTGCAGACAGTGGCGCCTGAGTCGCACAGATGGGGCTGGGTGGAAGGGAGCCAGGCTGGCAGCAGATGGAGACAGCAGAGCCAGAATCTGGCCTGGCTGCCATCGAGTGGCAGGTGGACCCCTTGCCCTGACCCCTGACCCTAGGAGCTGCACCTGGGTGGCAACCTCATCGAGGAGGTGACGAAGAATGTGCTGAAGGACAGCCACAGCCTCGGCACGATGGTGCTTGGCAACACCTGGCTTCAGCTTTTCGCTCCGACGGGCACACAGAGGCCAGAGACGGCAGGTGGGCCCAGAGGAACCCAGAGAATCTGGCAGGGAAGGCAAAGAGGGCAGTGTCTCATCATGAAGCCCGACAGGGCCAGGGGATGCAGGGGCTCCTGGGGGAGGACTTGTTGCTTGGGCCTGGCCTCAGGCGGGTCACTTGGATCATCTCCTCCCCCACTCCCAGGGCTCAGGGCAGCCTGGGCCCTCAGCTACCACCTGTACCACCTGATCCCCAAAATATTGCCAACTTCCAAGGCCTTCCCTCTGTCCCTCCCACGTGGCAGAATCACCGTCACCACCCATGCCTAGGCCAGCCCTACTGGCCCCCAGAACACTCACCTGGGACATGCTGTGGCCTGGATGGGGCAGCAGTGGTGGGGAGAGCTGGCCTGGTGCCAGGTTTCATTAAGAGGTGACAGGGGCAGGAAGTGGCATGGATGGGCTGGGCATGGGGAAGGGAAGCATACAAGTGTTTTGGGGCTGCCATTACAAAGCACCAAACACTGGGTGGCTTCAAACAGAAATAGATTCTCTCCCAGTTGTGCAGGCCAGACACCTAAAGTCCAGGTGTTGGGGGCCATGCTCCCTCCGAAGGCTCTAGGTGAGGACCCTCCCCTGCTCTTCCAGCTTCTGCAGCCTGAGTTGTTCCTGGGCCTGTGGCCGCATCACTCCAGTCCCAGCTCCGTCTCCACATGCCTCCTCCCCTGTGTGTCTCCCTCTGCCTCCTCTTCTGTCTCTCAGGACTCCTGTCATCGGGTCAGGGCCCACTGGGTAATCCAGGGTGAGGACTGACGTCCTTCAGCACATTACATCTGCAAAGACCGTTTTGCTAAATAAGGTCCCACTCGCAGGCTCTGAGTGGACATATGTTTTGGGGGGCCACTATTGACCTCACTACAAGAAGGGTGTGGGATGACCCCCGGATCTGGCTTGGACAGCAAGCTAGGGTGCTGGCACTTACAGGCCTCTCTGTCAGTGACCAGATGCTGCAGGGCTGTGGAAGTTGGGCTGAGGAGTCAGGACACAGTCCCAGGAACAGTGGGGAGGGCAGGGGGAGGCCGGGTACCAGGCCAGAGGCTGAGGAGGGTCTGATGCCCACCAAGGCAGGGTGGGGCCATGGTGGGGAGAGGAGGTGGGGGTCTACAGACAGTATGACCCGCCATTCCAGGCCCAGAGCCTCCCGCCCTGCGTCCTTGTGTTCCAGGAAAAAGTTACCAGGATGTTTGGGTTTAATTATTCCTTTTTCCTCTCCCCCTCTTGCCAAAGGGGCAAAGGAAAGCAGACAGCAGCCTGGGAGGGGCCGCCGCGCAGGGCCTGGGCAGGGGCTGGCAGCCAGTCAAGCCGGCCAGCTCAGCCCCTGCCTCTCCTCGCCCCAGCGCCCATCTCCTCTGGCTGCCGCACCGGACGGCGCTGCTGGCCCCATCCACAGGGCGGGCGTCGCTGAGAGAAGCCATTTTCCCCGTTCTGGCCCATTCCAGAAGCATCACCACCCTCTGCTCTTGCAGACCTGCCAAGGGGCCTGCCACGGAGTGACCAGGGGCTTGTGGGGGCCTTGTGGAAGGTGGTGGCCTGAACTTCGCCATCAGCCTCCCTGCCTGGCGTAGGGCCTGGCTTCCCTGCACTCCGCCGGCCACGTGATCCCTCAGGGGCCCCAGCCCTAGCCCTCTGGGAGCTTGATTTCCCCCTCCCTCCTGTCTGGCTTCTGCAGGTCCCACGAGAAGACTGGGCAAGGCAGAGGGAGGACAAGAAGAGAGTGTTAGGGACAAAAGGAGAGAGCTGGGAGACTGAGGGCTTTTCCCCAGAGGCGTCACGATGAGGTGCCCAGGGGGCCCAGTGACAGGTGCAGAGGGAGGGAAAGGAGTAGGAGAAGGGTCCCCCGGTCTCCACACCAAGGGCTGACATCGCTGGCCTTCAGGGAGCAAGGAAGCCCCCCAGATCCTCTCTTCCCGGGCCACAGGTTACAGGGAGGACACAGAAGCCATACAGGAGCTGTGTGAGCACAGCTGTTGAGAGTTCCAGGTTGTAGCTGCCATCTGGGAGAGAATCCCCATTCTCCCACCCACATTTGGGGCTCTAGCCTCTGGACTCCCCCTCCAGCCGTTTCTGTGGTCCCAGCCGGGCACTGGGCACTTGAGCCATCAGCTCCCTCTGCACCTATGTGCCCCACCCCACAGGAAGCTGGAGACCCTCAACCTGTCCCACAACCACGTAGAGCGCATCCCTGGCTACGCGTTCGTGCGCACGAAGCCAGGCCTGGAATTCCTGCAGCCGTCTCACAACAAGCTGCGCGCCGACGGCATCCATGCGTGTCCTTCCTTGATCACAGCCAGCTTCAGGCCACCGGCACCTGAGCCACAACGAGATCAGGTAGGGCCTTGCCCATCTGCTGTCCCCACCCTCCCTGCCAGCAGCCGGTGGGCCAGGGCCAGCTGGCTTGGGGGGCCTTAGCGCAGAGACCAGAAGAGGCCTGGGCAAGAGAGGAGGGCCATTTTCCCTCCCCCAGTCCATGCATTCCCCCGAGTTGGTTGACATGATGGAGGCTGTGCCCTGTGGCTGGCAGGCCTGGGAAGCCTAGGAGGAGGGTTGCAGACAGCAAAATCAGGGCAGAGCATGGACAGCAGGGCTGGGGTTGGGATCCTGATGCTGTGCCCTTGCGCGATGCCTGCCCCTTCTTTCCGGGGTCTTCTCTCCCGTGCTCTGCCCTGCCACCCCCTTCACAGACACGTGCCCCTGAATTCCCTCTGTGACACACGTGTGGCCCAGGACTCTGACCTCATCTCCACACACCTGGAGAACAACCTCGTTGACCAGCACCTCATCCCGCCCACAGCCTTCTCCTGCATCCGGGCCTACCACAGCGTGGTCCTCCAGCCCCGGCAGGGGGAGGGGGAGGGCGTAGCCTGCCCTGCCCACCTTCCTCCAGCACATGCACTGCTTATGGAGGGGGTGGGGGAGCCGGCTGCGTTACACTTGATCTTTACAACACTGGGAGAAAGATCTAGAAGCCCCGGCTGTTTCCCCTGCATCCACTTCCCATTGACTGATGAGGTCCCTTCACTTAGGAGATGAGGGGGAGGGGGTGGGAGGGGGGCAGCACTGGTTTCTGCTTGAACATAATAAATGCATCTCATCCGCGCCCACAGGCCTAGCTCCCTCCTGGATCTAAGCCACATGAGCTGGCTCTCCGATGTCCTTGGAGTTCCTAGGCCACATCTGAGACTGCATCAGCAGGGGCTTCAGAAGGCCTGGTTCCCATAACTTCTCTGAGATCCTCACCACCCCCACCCCTCCTCACTGGGGTCCTGAAGTTCCTTGCAGCTTGCTCACCCAGGGAGCGTGCCTGTCCCGGGCCTGGGCCCACGGAAGCAGCTCGACTCTCAGCAGGCTAGTTCAGAGGCCCAGGGCATCTGCCCTTGTCCTAGAGAAACCCACACCTCAACTGAGGCAGGGGCTGGTGACCTCTGCACAGTGGCACCTCTGGGGGAGTGCCTTTGCCTCTCTCTCTGCCCCCACGCCTGGTGCCCGGACCCTGACCACCCCATGCACAGCCACACACAGCTCACGGAAGAGAAGCTGAGGTGTGGGCAGGTCACGTACCTTCCCTGAGGATGTACAGTTCGCTGGCTGTGGGACCAGGTTGTGCCCCCATGTGACGTGGTACCAAGGAGGGTAGGGAGCAGCATCCATTTAGCAACCATTGAGGCATGAGCACTTGGTCTGTAGGAAGCCAGGCCCGACCCTGGGAGCCCAGTGGTGACTGCCCCCTGGCCAAAGTTGCTGACCTTGCTGTGTGCCAGGAACCCCCGGGAAGTGCCAGCTCAGCCTGCTGAGCCCTGAAGACAGGACCAGCCAGCTGTGCTGGGGGGACACGGGGACTGCGGAGCCCCCTGAGGCCACTGGGGCAGTTGCTCTGCCTGTGTGAGGGGGCTGGCGGGAACGAGGCAGCGTCACTGGGCCAATCTCCACAGCTCTCCATGTCACTGGCCCGTGCTGGGGACAAAGAGACAGGAGGGCCACCACCAGCAGGGAGCATGCCAGGCCCAGCCCCTGCCTCTGCTGGGGGTAAGGGTTTCACAGTCTGGGGGCCAGGAGATAGCCAAGTGACAGGGCTTGAGGATGTAGCAGAAGAGTGACCAGCAGAGGTGCAAGGTCCAGACCAGGTCCCTGACAGGAGACATAGGCCCAGCTCCAAGGAGTGCCCAGCTCCCTGTCCCCCTGCTCCGCCGTGCCCCTCCTGTCCTTATCTCAGTCCCACCCCCGTGCCCTTTGCATGCCCTTCTCCATCTGGGGGTGGCCTGCATGTCCCCTGCCCTCCTCCACCCCTGCAGGGACCCCTCTGTCTCCCCACAGCCTTCATGGCTGCTGGGTGTGCGCGGAGCCAGGCAGGAAGGGAAGGATGGTGCCTGCAGTGGAGACCATGCCCTGGGCCCACTCTGGAGCCTCTTCCCCATCCCCTCCCCACCCACATTCTCAGCAGAGAAAGGGCCAGGCTGTGGGGTGCGGGGAGAGGCCTGGGAAGCTGCAAGTGTTTGCTTTGGACGCATCCCCGCATTCCTTCTCCTCCAGGCCTGGGCCCTGCAGATATGGCACTTCCTGTTTGTGCTGGGTCAGAGGTCAGCAGCCCTAGAGGCACTGGCCTACTTTCCCAGCTCTCACGACCCCTCCTCCCCTGCCCCTCTTGCTTGGGTCACCCTCCAGCCCCCACCCTCCCCACAGTCCCCGAGGTCAGGCCTGTGAGGCACAAGAAGTGTAGGCTGGTGTCCCCAGTTACTGCCTGCAGGGAGCAGACAGCAGAGGCAAGGAAGCTACCTGCTTGTCAGGGCAACCTGGCCCCAGGCTTTCCCCTGGCAGGGGGAAGGAGAGGTGAGAGGGGCCCCTGCCAGGCTGGAGGAAGGCAGGGGACAGGCAGACCACCCGCAGCTGGTCACCCAGGCTCATTCTACTGCTGGAGAAGCCAGGGCAGAGGGGTTGGGGAACCAATGCTTCTGTGACCTTCCCAACTCAGAGGCATGGATTAGCATTCCGGAAATTTAATGGTGGGCTCTTGGGGTCACCACTGGGCCTAGGTAGAGCTGGGCTGCATCCGACCATGCAGGCCTAGCCAGGCCTCAGCCAACCCCATGGGTGCTCTGAGTTGGGATAAGGGGACTGGGCCTTTCTGTCCCCATGTCATCGTTAGCTGGGGCATGGCTGGGACAAGGGTGCTCAAGAGGGCCAGGAGCACAGGGCTGGGGTTCCCAGCAGCTGGAGGCTGGTGACTTAGTCCTACGGGGATATGGGAGGTGCTGGCCAGCAGCCAGTACCAGAATCTAGGTTGGCACTGCAAGGGACATTCCTAGACAGAGCCATAGCCTAGGGAGCAAGTGCAGCTCAGTGGGTGCCTGGTGGCAGGACAGAGCGGCCCAGCACCCGGCACCCGCCCCTTCTTCTCCACACGCCACCCTCCCACATCCGCTACTCGCTGCCACTGGTGCCTGTGCGGGCGGTGGCTACCGTGCGCCTCTTCCCGGCAGGCGCTGCTGGCTCTATCCAAGGGTACAGCAGTGGGTACAGCCTAATTGGGAAGCCCAAAGCACTGGGCATCTGAGAGGACATTGTAGTGACAATTGTAATGGTGGTGACGACGGGGTAGGGGTGACTGGGGCAAGAAAGGAGGCACTCATCAGTCCCCAGAAAGACATGGGGGTACTGAGGTGACGGGAGCAGGACTGAGGGTAAGGACAGTGGGGACCAGGAGGAGCATGCAGAAGGCTGACAAGGTCAAGGGTGGAGCAGGGGGACAGGGAGCCAGGCCCTCCTTGGGCTGGCCTATGTCTCCCGCCGGGGACCTCAGGGGAAGCTTGCACCTCTGCTCCCCTTCTCTTGGCCACAGTCCCAGAATCCTGCCCCCCGGCTGGGCTCCCTGCCGGCCCCCACATCCTGTTCCAAGTCCCTCTCCTGCCTCACACCTCACGTTTTGGCAAGCTTCACTCAAGCCCCCTCGTCCAGGAGAAGCAGGCCCAGGAGGAAGTGTCTAGCCACACAGGGACCATCTGGGAGACACTGGGCTGTCCGGCTCTCAGGCAGGCGCTGGCCTCTGCTGGGCCAAAGATTGCTCCAGGCTAGAGTCAGGGCTCAGGACAGGGCCCAGGCCCTCCCTGCCCCAACTCAAGCCTCGCTGCCCTGCAGGTAGCAGGCAGAACTGGGCTCCGCTCCTGGGGCCTGGCCTTCCCCAAGGGAAGAGCACAGGGCCCCCGGGTGCCTCATGGCCTCCCTCTGGCTCCTCGGCTTTGAAGGCACCACCTTGCCGCCTCTGGCCCCGCCCAGACCGTGCCTCGCTAAAGATAGCCAGAGGCCGGCAGGCCGGGCCTCCTCGGGCCCTGAAATTATAGCCCTGGTGGCCCAGAGGGGAGAGATGCTGTGTGATTATGTTCTCAAGGGAAGGTCAAAAAAAGCTCCCGGCATAGAGAGTGCCAGCTTTCACCAGCCACTCCTCAGTCATGCAGCACAGGGAAGCTTCCAGATAGCAGAGGCTAGGCCCACTCAGCACTGGCTCAGCTGTCCCTGGGGCATGTCCGTAACTGCCCCGGCCCTGCACTCAGATGCCCCCGGAGCATCACTTTCACAGTCCCCCGGGGCTCCAGGTCATCACTCAAGAGACCCTCCCCTGCCCGTGCCCAGCCCTGAGCATGCCGGCGTTGAGCAAGGACAAAGCCAGCAGGCTGAGAATGAGGCCACTCTGGGTGGAGTCACTTGCTCAGGAAGTAACCTTGATGTGTGTGTGGCATATCCTTGGCTGGGCATTTGTCCTGGAGGCTGAGACATAAGGCCACCCCCATGAGAGAAACCCCTTGCTCTGGGCAGGAAGCCCTCCCTGCCCCAGGCCCCTGCAAGCACTCATCATACCTGGCCACCTGGTTGAACTTGGTCACCTTGCTTTTTGAAGCATGGCTCACTGCAGCTCCCCACTCCTGCCTGCCTCTCCCTTCTGTCACTGTGTCCCATCCCACAGTGCCACCAGGATGGACAGGGAGGAGGAGGAGTCGTGGATTCTAGAAGTAGCCACCCACAGAGAGCAGGGGAGCAGGGCAGAGGGCCCCTGAAGCCTGGGGCTGGGTTGTTCTTCTGGATGGGCTGGGGCTCCAGCAGGAGCTATCTCGGCTGCTGCCACCTCTGTAGGGGGCCTTCCATGAGCCCCTGGGAGCCCCTGCACACTGGGCCACCTCCCAGGCTGCTAGGCCCTGCCCTCTGGGTGCCCTGCTTCTCTCCTGGGCCTCCCCCCACTAGTTTGAGGCCAGGGTAGAGACAGCTGCAAGCCAGCTGTGGGGGGACAGGCTGCAGCTGACTCCAGGTCCTTCTCCCAGCGCCGGCCAAGGAGATGGCAGCTGGCTTAGATTCCCCTGTCTGGGGGAGGGGGCCCTCTGAGAGCTGCTGGCCCGCCCTGCCTCCCCTCCTCCCAGCCCCCCCCCCAGGCTCTCTCCCTCCATCACAGGAGCCCTTGCCCTGCCTCCTGTCTCAGGACCACCCCCACCCGCTGCCGCCAGCACCTGCCTGTGGAGGGCTAGGTGAGGGCTGGCTGCTCAGAGCCACTCAGGGCTGCCTTCACCACAAGCTGGAGGGGGCGGGCTCCTCAGGTAGAGTCCTCGGCTCCGGCTCCGTCTGGCAGGAGAAGGGCCTCCTGGCTGAGAGGCAAGGACCTCCTGGCCCTCTGCAGTCTTCTGGGGGAAGTGTCCTAGCTAGGGTTTTGGGGGCCTGGCCAGTGGTGTCCCACAGTCACACACAGGTCATGCTAGAAGGGGCTGGGCTCTGTCTCCCCAGCCCCTGTGCCCTGTCTGCCCTGGTTCCCGGGAGCTAAGACAGCTGTGCATGTCACCTCCTCCCCAGGAGCCCTGGGGGCCTCAGGAAATGCCTGCTCTTCCTTCCTGCCTGCCCCCCATGCCTGCCCTCCTCCTGCACCCCACCCCCCAGAGGCTGAAAGGCCAGAAGGGCAGGAGGCCGCCTGCACCACTAGCCAGCAAGGACGTGCTGTGCTGTTCTCAGCGCTGCTGCAGCTGGGATCTAGGTTGCTCCTGCGGAGAGCTGAGGCCTAGGGAAGGGGAGGGGAAGGCCCAAGGAGTGAGGTGCTGCCTGGCCGGTCTGGGAGCGGCCCCCAAATTAGAGGGCCAGAATGAGTGACTCAGTGGGCCCTGGGCTGGGCGGGCAGTTATGGCTTATTGCAGACTGCAAACCACAGACACGAGAACCTTCCAGGCACAAGAACCGTATTTACAGGAGTATTGCCCCAGAAGCAGCCCCTGACTACAGCCAAGAGCTCCAAGGTGCATAATGTGTCCCCGTACACCCTGCAGGAAGGTGCCTGGCTGAGACCTGAGGGTGAGGTCTGTGCTCCCACAGCCACCACACCCTCTGCACCTTGCCTGTGCTCCTCCTTCCAGCGGCAATGTCCCTCTTCCCTACCGGCCTGCTCCAGGTCACCTCCTCTGGGTAGCCTTCCTGAGCCTCTGGCACTGCGCGAGTCATGGGGAGGCAAGAAACAAGAGCACCCCAGCACCCCTCATGTGCTCAGCCCAGCCTCGGGAGCGCCCACTGCCTTGGGCCTTTCCCCAGCCAAGCCCATCCCCACCCGGACACCAGGCTCAGTCAGGGACCCGGCCCGCTCCTCCGGCAGCAGGCGTGCCTTACATGGGTTTTTCCCTTTTCTAAAACAGCTTTGTTGAGATAGACTTCACACCGCAGATAATTTGTCCGTTTAACAAGTACAAGTCAATGGTTTTTATTTAGTGTAGTCACCCGGACTGCCAGTCAGCCTGCACCACCCGAGCCCCATCTCTGCTGACGTATTCACCCGCGAATGGGCTGGCCTCTGGGTCCGAATCCAGGGGGGCAGCGGGAAGGGGTGGGGGCAGAGATGCAAAAACTTTTGAGCTTTTTCTCTCTATGTGCAGTTTTCTCTCTCAGTCCCCAGTTCTCCTTTTGCAGACCTCAGTGTCGCTCCCTGCCTCAGTTCCTCACTCTGTCTAAACCCTCGCCTTTGTCTCTCGGGAGCTGCTCTTGCCAGGGGAGGAATGGGGCACCACTGGACAGGGAGGACATGTCGAGCTAAGGACCCGGGCCCTAGATGCAGGCAGAGCTGGACTCACCGGGGCCCTCAGGAAGCGGCCCGGCTGAGGCTCGGCTGACCCAGTCAGCCCCTGTAAATGACCAGCACAGGGCTCAGCCCAGAGGAAATGCCCACCCACAGAGCGGTTATCACGTCCTAGGGGACCTGCATGGATTGAGCAAGAAGGATTACTCCAGGGTTCCTCTTGTCTGAATCAGCTTTCCCACTCGCCGCTTCTCCGGGGCCTCAGACCAGGCAGGCTGGGGAGACCCCAGAGTCTGTGGAGCTGGGGCCCATCCTGCTACCACACAGACAAGACTGTTTCCTCTCTTTAAGGGAAGAAAGGCTGGGTAGGAGGGAGGGTGTGCACAGCGCCCAGGAGCCTAGATCAAGCCCTTCCAGAAACTCACAGCAGCTACCTCTCTGATCCCAGAGAAACCACCTCCTTGTTTAGGCCCTGGCAAGGCAGGTTCCAGGCGGGCTCCGGACAGAATCCCAGGGACCACTCACAGGCCTAGCAACCCAAGGCCACCTCCCCCTCGTCTTCCTTCCATTTCTGCCCTGTCTCTTTCCTCTGCCTGGCGGGATGCCAGCGAGCACCTCAGTGTCCCCATCTGGGCAGTGGAAAGTTTGACTATCAGAGGCTGTGCCTGCCCAGAGACGCCAAGGGTCCTTGTGGGAGTGAGCGTGAATGTGTGTCCGTTTGCTCTGTGCCCGAGGCAGGGGTGGGGGCGGGGGAGGGGGCGCTAGCCCAGCCAGCCGTCTACAAGAAAATTGCTCCCTTTGAAGCTGCCAGGGGGGCAGGGAAGCCTGCCCCCTCCCTCCCGCCGCCACCGACCGCCTTCTCCGCCCCACCAGCCCCCTCCCTCCTTTCCTCTCTGCCTGCCCCCTCCCCCGTCCCCTCCCGCCGCCGGCCGCCTGCCCAGCCTTTAGCCTCCCGCCCGCCCGCCTCCAACCGACTCCCTCTCTCCACCGACTGCCCAGGAGCGAGCAGCTGCTTTCCGTCCGCCCGACGACAGACAGAAGCACAGACGGCCGCCATCCCAGCCTGCCAACTAGCCAGCCTGCGCCTGGCCTTTTCTCCTCCCCAGGTAGGGCCCCGGCACCAGCCCCACACCAGCCCTGCACCGTCCCAACTATCCCCCCACTGGCCTCAAGCTGCCCCCTTGGCAGCCAGGAGATGCCTCCCTCTCCCGCCCCAGGAAACCCTTCGTCACCACCCCGTGGCCCCCTGCCTCCTTGTCCTTTTTACCTGTCCCCCACCCTCCAGGCACCTTTCCCCCAGCCCTTCCTTCCCCTCTCCCCTCTGACCTTGCCCCAGCCCTGTCCATTTCTTGTCTCTCTGCTTCCCTCCTCGGGGTCCTTCCACTTAGCTGCCACCCCAGAGCATCGCTGGGTGGCCAGCACCCCAGTTTTGCCAATAGCCCTGTCCCATCACTGCAAGTCCCAGGCACACCCTCCATTCCCGCCAGCCTTGCTCTGTCCAGGCGCCTCCTTGCTCTGGGGCTTGGCGCCTGGCCGGGTTGGGGAGCACCGCCGCCGTCGCCAAGTGCCCGCTGAGCTCAGCCAGGAGCCCCCGCTGCCTGGGGCTAGTCTATGGCATGGGCTGAGGGACTTGGTTTCCCAGGCACGCCCCAGGCACCCTGCCCAGTTGTTCCTCGCTCACCTCCAGGCTAATGCCCTGCTTCTACTTCCTCCTGTGAGATGTTGGTCCACAGAGCCCTGGCTGCAGGGGCCCTGAGTGTGGCTGACTGGGTACTCAGTCCTGTCTGTCCCCAGAACCCCTTGGACTGGGACTCGGAATGGGCAGGGGAGGGGGAGGAGAGAAAATCAGGCAACCATGCCATGTTCCCTGGGGCAGACCTGGCTTAGGGCCCCAGAGGGCCCTGCCAAGAGACCCAGGAGACGGAGCACTGAGGGTGTCTACTGAGTGCCCTGGGCTGGCTGCCTGCACGCCTGCTAAGCAGAGCAGGGGATCTGGGGTCCTGCAGGGCAGGTGTGGCAGATGTCACTCAGGCCAGGGAGATTGTCCTCCAGCGGTGCTTGTAGTAGGCCTGCTCTCCTGTGTCCTGGCCGGCCAGGCCACTCAGGTCATCCAGGGGCCTCCCACTCCTCTGCCCTTGCCCCTCCCTGGCCTGCCAGCTTTGTGCCTTGTAGCAGCTAATTGGGATGGAACAAGCTGAGATGTTGGGGGCCTCCCTCGGGGCCAGAAATGTTCTCGGGGACTTGTGTCCAGGGGTGCAGGTGAGCGCCTCCTATCGACGTGCGGCCGCCTGTGCCAGGCACATCCTGGGAGAGCTGAGGGGCAGGCAGGGGCTCCTTCGTGTGGAGCGTGCCCATGTATGGCTACTGTGGGCTGGGGTGAGTGAGCCTTTGAGGGCAGGCCTGTGTGGGTGGATTGCAAGGAAGGCACAGGATTGCCTTCAAGCCACCAGGGCTGGGCGGGGGAAGCAGGCTCTGAGCCAGGGAGCAGAGAGGGCTCCTGTCGCAAGCCGGCCAGCTGTGACTGGCAGCCCTGGCCTCCCTGGGCCACTTGCCTACCTCCAAGCCCCAGGGACCCAGGTTGCAGTGGGCATTGCTCCCCCGCTGCCTCTGCATAGGTGAGGGGTCTGAGGCTGGGCTCTTTCCCAGCGGTTCTGCACTGGCTCATTTTAGGGGCAGAGAGAGTTGGGGTGCCAGCCCCTGACCATCATATGGGGTGACGTATAAGCATTAGCCAAACCTCCCCCCAGTCCCTCCAGCAGCACGCTGCTGTTGCAGGATCATGCATGGGGAAGGGAAGAAGGAAAGGTGATATCCCCCAGGCAAGGAGGAGTTTCCTTTCTTTACCAACATTCCGTAGTCACTCAAACAAGGCCACAGCATGTCCCTTCCAGTGATGGCGTCAAGTCCCCAGAGGAAGGATTTGTAATGAGCCCACACTTAACAGTTTGCACCTGGAGCCTTCTGAGCAGGCTTCTGATTCCTTGGCGCCCTGTGCAGGGTGGGTGGGGATGGGAACACCCCCAGTCTCCCCTACTTCCCAGGGCCCCCACTGTCCCTCCTCCACCCCTTGGAGACAGCACAGCATGGGCCTGTCCCAAGAGTCACTTGTACACAGAGGCACAGGATTCCCAGCACGCCCCCCACCCCCGGGCATCATCCCAGCCCTGGGGCCTCCAACGCCCACCTTGCTCACCCCCTGACACCCCTGATTGTCAGAAAGGCCTTCTCATGCCCACCACAACCCCCTCCGACTCCTCCTCATTGGTTACCCCAGGGCAGGTGAGCTCGGTCCCTGCCCTGAGTTGTCTGCTCCCCCAGCTTCCAGGCTGCCCACAGAGCCCGACAGCTCTGGTAGCCCCACTGGTGGGAAGAGGACACACCAGCCAGGGGCCTTGCTCACCCGAGGGGCTGGGGGCTGATGGCGGCTCTCCCGGGCGCCCTGCATGGGCCGTGGGCTGTGGGCCATGGGGTACGGGGCGGGCAGTGGCTCCCTCCTAAGGCAGGCCG